>JAJOOO010017903.1:0-13562 GCA_029582685.1 Solanum piurae
AATATATAATATGGAGTATTTAAGTGGAAGGTGGTGGGGCCCACTTTTATATTTTATAAATATATTGGATATTAGTAGTGATTTATAGTATATAGTAACTAATATATAATATGTAGTCTTGAAGTGGAAGGTGGTGGGGACCACTTATATATTTTATAAGTAATTGCAATGTTAGTCCTTGTAATTGTCATTTATAAAAGTTAATGTACAATTCTTTTTGCACGTTGTACAAAATTCTATGCACGTTGTACAACAACTCTAATGCAGTGTTAGTCCTTCCTACTCCCACTTCTAAATAGGAGTAACTAGAGCCATGCCTAAGTTGTCAATTCCTTCGCCACTAGAAATAGCATTAATCACTCCTGTTTTTTACTCCGTGCTCATATAATTATCTCACCAGCCTCTGAGTTGGCCAGTAAAACCTGCAATAATTATTTTGTAAATATTCCTATCTGTGTTTTTTAATATTTTTACAGATAGTTGCATACATAAGCATTATATGCATAAGAATAGTTAACTTTCTATCAGTCAGACCATCAAGATTTCATTCATAAATTTCAGACCCATTATAAGAGGTATTAGTCTGATTCCAGTCACACTCCTCTATTAGTACATCTTAAGGAGTAGACCTAGGATAATAATAGGTTTGCATGGTGGGTTTATAAGCGAACTTAGGATTACCATTATTTGGTTTAGGGTAACCACGAAGTTTATTAAACTCTGAAGAAACATGATTTTTAAAATCAAAGGTGTTTTCCATCTTATCAACAAAACTTTCTGATAGATCTATAGGTTTCACACTAAACTCAGAAAACTTCTTATTAAGGAGTTCTTCGAAATCATAAGTTGATTTAAACTTAAATTCTGAAATCTCAGGAGGCCTTTGCACAGAAGTAGCCATAGTTGGTGCATTAATTTTAGAGGTAGAAGCTTTATCAAAAGTCTTTATATCATTTTTTATCTAGATAATTAAAGCAGTCATTTCATCTAACTTCTTATCAATAGAACCAATATGTTCACCCAAAACTTTAATATAAAGTCTCAAATAATTATTTTGAGAAATCAAAGTATTAATTTCATTGATGCTTACTGCCGCAACATCTTCTTCAATAAATTTTTGAAATGCAGTAAAAGTTATGCCAGTATTATTTGGTAAAATGAAAGATGACTGAGAAGGATAAACAAACTTAGTAATATTACCAGATCCATCTTTATAAGATCGTTCAAGAACGTTGATGAATAAGGGTAAATAGGTGGTTATGAACCAAGGTACAAATAGCATAATCTGATTATGAAGAGCACAAGTTTCATAAAATTCTTGAGAAATATTATTTAATTCATCAGTACTATAAGTGTTAAGAAACCATATTTTAAACTGGTTCCATCTCTCATTAGAAATTCATTTTGAATATATTTTCACGCCAGTGAACCTGGACTAAAATCAATTTGATGTTCATTCATCATTAAGTATTATTGAGGTCAAAATCTATTTCGGACTGAGAAGAAATATCCCTATCAGAAATATCATAAGCAATATCATTTGCGTGAACAATATTAAGACGAGGATTAATTTTTATTTTATTAATAAATCTATCATTTTGATCTGCAGATATAACCAATGGTATAGTATGTAAGGAAGCAGCTCGGTTACGAGCCGGGCCATAAAATTGATCAATAGGGAAAATATGATACATAGCAGGCAATCTTGTAGTAGAAGAAAAAGAATGTCTACTAAAGAGATTATCAGTAAATTGCATACAAATCCTACCGTCAGGATTTTGGGTGATATGAGAATACTCAGAATTAGTGACTGTATCCGCCATCTGGTTAGGGGAAATTACTGATTCCAAAGTCCAAGTAGTTGGAAAATTAATTTCTTCCCATTTTATAGATCGTCTAGTAGTGACCTTAGATTTAGCAAAATTAGTTTCTACTAAAATCATTTCGACAGATGTATCATATAATTAACACCTTGGGTTTAACGTAGAAAACAATTTAAAATAGATTTTATAAGATAAGCAAATTAATTCAGAACCAGGCGCATAATTATAACCATGTGTTTTAATATTTAAAGAGCATCCAGAATATTAGCATCATTTAATGATAACTGCAAATTAGGCTGAGTATTAAAATAGACTTGACCATAAGCCACCGTGGATTCAATTGAACCCATTAAAGATTATCGAAAATTTAAATTTCTAGCGTCACGCAGAGCAGCTAAAAATGTTTCTGATAACCCTTTAAGGGTTAAGGGCTTAAAAGCAATCTGAATCATGCCAATATGCAGGAAATTATATTGAAGTTTATATGAGTCAATATCTCGCCTATTTAACAGACAAATAGTTTGTTCTGGCGAATTTAACGCCAAAGATTGTTCAGTAGTTTTAATCAACTGTTTGTTAGAAATTTTATAAAACCAACCATAACATAAATGATTTTTATATTGATTTTCGAAATAGTCCATTTGTTTAACAAATCAAGGTTTTGAGGTATATCTACCTCTTCCAATCTAGTACTCTTTGTACTTGTTTCTCCAAGATCCATGAAGAATTAGATCATATATATGTCGTTCACTTCACATCAGTTGTGAAATTTACTGTCATGCCCCGAGCCTACACCCTGGGAGTGGACGGCACTCGAAGACCATTGCTGGCCCCAAGAGAACCATTGGCCAGACTTTCTTAACTCATCGGAAAATTTAACTCAACAGAATAACTCCATGCAATGAAAGGTCATAAAGCAACCTAAATGATAAAAACTGGCCAAAAAGACAACTCGTATCTCAAAATAGAATATTTATATATATACATAGATGAGAGACTCAATACTAACTGACTAACTGTCTATGAAGCCACTATAATACTGAGATGGACGTTGGGACAGACCCCGTAACATCCTAATAAAGCAAAACTAGGAAAATGAAATAACAGAGTCCTCCGAAATGCAAGAAGGCTCACCACTGACTCTAGAGTGCTCAACTGGATCAACGGCGTGCTGAATGCTAATCCTAGGTACCTGCGTCTGCATCATAATAAGATGCAGGCCAACTGACATCAGTACATGGAATGTACGAGTATGCGAGCTGGACAGCTAAACAACAACTTAAGCTTGAAAGGGATACAAAAGAGAACTTACCTTGGCTCTGTTCAACTCTTGAATAACTGAACTCAATATAAAGCAATAAGACACATGCAATAAGACACATGCAATATATAAGACTTGTAAAATTATTAAAACATGACGTTAAAAATCATATTTATAATATCATAAAAATACCATGCTCCCTCTCAAAGTCTACTTGTGCAATGCATGAATGAAGTCCCATACCCCCATCCATACTAAGCAGAACCCCTCGAGGAACCATGCAATTTCTATTGTGGGAGTTTCTCTAACCGACAACCACCACTATGAACCAGAGTGGTGACACAACGTCTTGCCCACGCTGCCAGAACTTGTTCTATACTTTACCGTCATATAGAACTACTTAACTTTAACTTAGTGGATCCACTAGGTTAACTTACGTGATCATCTAAAAAGTATGACTCGTTAAATTCCATGTTGGCCACATGGTTCTTATGAAGAGTTGAGTTAATATGAACTCGTGTCCCCAATTCGGTGCTCAAGACTACTCCAAAAAATATACTTTAGCTCATATGTTTTAAAAACAAACTTCTTTCTCTAGTTTGAATTAATTGCTCAAACTACCCTCTTAAAAGAGGTAATTGCTCTTGAAAACTCTTTCTAAAAAGAACATATTAAAACCATATTTTAATATGATCATTGATGACTCGGGAAGTCATATTGCATAAACATTGATGGTATATCTAGAGACCATACTGTTTAAACATTGATGACATACTCGATTGTCATACTAATCAAGTTTTAGAAACTCTTTGGCAAAACTCATCTTTTTCTTAAAAAAGATAGTACTCAAACTGCTCAAAACTCTTTTGGAAATCTCAGTTTCCTCTTATCTTAAATGTAAAAATATTTATAAACTTCTTTGGGAATACTTAGTTCCCTAATAACTTTTGAGAAGATGAACTTGATTCTATACTCTTTACTTAACTCGAAACTCTATACTCTTTACTTAACTTAAAACTTGAGCCTTAAAATGAAGTTAAAACGTTCAATAAAGACTCTTGAAAAACTTTAAAAACTTGCTTTGACTTGCTTCATAACTTCACTTGACTTTGATCCTAACTTTTCCTTGAATTGGATTATGGATTCAAGGTTCATTATTTATGATGGGAAAGGTCTCTTGATGTTTATGAATAGTTTCGATTAGCTAAACTTGAGAAAATTTACGAAAACACCGTCTTGGAACAAGTTCGCGATGCGGAGATGCTCCTAAATAAATGCTTGCGAAAATTAAATTGAAACAGTGGAGTCCGCGTCCTGTCCGCGACGCGAAGCAGATTTTTGTTCACAGGGGGAACAAGTCCGCGACGCGGACTTGTTTCATACAAGCAGCCCGACTTTTCTCCTTCATTTTTCCAACTCTAAACCCTCTTAACTTCAAAGGTTGCAGCCCCAAACACTTAGAATCATTAAAATCCCTTAATATACAACAGATTCAACTCAAAATCACAACTGGAAACATACACCAAACCAACAAGAAACTTCAACAACACAACCATAACTTCAACAAACACAACCACAAACTTCAACAAACACAACCAATCTTTTTCTCGGAATTAAAACAAGTATGGTGTGTGGGGGAATGAACCAACCCAACACTATGATCTCACATACCTTAAGAGGGATCACCCTCGATGAAAACCACGATGATCTTGACGAACTTAACTTCCTCTTCTCTTTCTCCTCTTCTCTCATTTTCTTTCTCTATTCTCTCCAACCCTAACTCTTACCTTTTAAAAAGGAAAAAACTGATTTAAAATCAGTCTAAAACCTTAATATAACCAAAAGAAATGGTTAGGGAAAAGATCGAAATACCCTTACAAATTCGGACTAAACTGCCATGTGCCAACATCCCAACTTCCAAAGGGCATAACTTACTCATATGAACTCGGAAACGAGCAAATTCGGCTGCGTTGGAAAGATCATTCCAAGGGATTTGCAAACATAACTGGAAATACATCTAACTCATCCTGAGCTAGGAGTTATGACCGTTTTAAGTTGACCAAAAACTCATTTTTTCCCCATACTTAACTAAATTTCCAAATTTTTGAAATCTTTCCAAATATGACTATTTCCAATTATAAGCTTCTTCACGGTTATTTCATATTGCGATATGTTACATTTACCATGAAAGTTACTTGGCTCTGATACCAGTAAGACAACATCTCCGAAGACGGGCGGTAGTCCACGCGGTCATCTTCAATCTAGCTTATTTATATCCAAATTACAGTAAGAACTTTGAATCAAATATTTACAAATTTTATATAGTTTAATGACTGTATGGAAGTTTCACCCAAGTAAAGGGTCTGTCAAGATTCAATACGTATTATTATTGAGCCCATGTGTCTAGCAGTTCTAACCGGGTATAGAACCCCCCTTTTAACTCCTTCACGGGCTTAGAATCACAGCTGGCTAGACGGAGTCACTAAGACAAAGCCAATAACATGTTGTGTTAGATATGATTGTACCACCATCTCGGAACCAAGTCAAGAAACCATATATAAATTTATTTATATTTAAATAAAGTCTAGTTCTTCCATGGTTAATTTACAAACGAAGTTAGATAACCGACATAGATATGAACTTGTTTAGCCGGACATAGTCATGACTTTAGATCTGAAAAAGAGAAGGTAAGCAATAAAGGAAGATGAAAGTACCTTGTAGTTGTGGCCAACAACAGGGCGTATAAGAGAAACTATCCATAATATTTATTTCGACCAAACTCTGGTAAGCTTAACACTTTACAAACTGGAGAGAGATTTACAAAGAGAGAGAAAGAAGAGAGAGGTATGTGTTTTCGAACCTGCCTCTCTTAAACAAAACTAAACTTATTTATAGAAAAAGAAAAGAATCTACGAACAATAAAAGTAGGTCCCTATGTACAGTAACAATTTATCTATTGTTGATCAACAATATATTTACTGTTGATAATGGCTTTTGCTGTAGACAACTTTACATCTCCTCTTTCTTCTTCAATTCACGGAGGAAATCTTCCGCTTTTTGCAGAGTATCTTCTGGGATAGGGTTGTGCGACTCATTTTGTTGAGCTTCTTGAATATCTTCGGGGGCTATGTCATCACTCGTCTCACTTCTCATGGATATGTCAGATTTCTCGTATTGAGTTATATTGAGAAGTAGATTTCTTCTTACTTCATCGAGATAATTATTAATCATCTCTTCTTTATTACCGTCTTGGATAGAAATTTTTCGGGCAATATGCCTTACTGAACTATCTTGAATTATCTGTTTCTGAGGAACGCTTCGCGAATCCTGTTTCCAATGAGGTCTAACAGTTCTTGTCCATATAAGGACTTGGTTTTGGGATCTCATTTCATTAATTTATTCCAAAAGTTGTTATAAAAAATCCGGTATAAACATGGAATTTGTTCCTCGATAAATCCTACCTCTGTGGACCATTTATGAATCCAAAGAATCGAAAATTCAATGAAAAAGTATATTTGCTCAATTTTTTCCATGTAACAGATATGATCTGTGTGATATAGAGCTTTAAGATCAGGCGAGACTTTAGCCCATTCTTTGTATAACTTAAGAAATGGGTCTGATAGAATTTTCTTCGTCGGATCGTGGTATGACCACCAGTTTAGAAACCAATTTGGGATTGATTCTGCAAATATCTTCGCACAAATTTTTATAATCAGGTGTGCTTATGCCTCTCATTGTTGTAGATGAGGACTTTATCAAAAGCACGAATATAGTCCCAATATGTAAAATTCATTGAGACTTTGTTCAGGCTGATTTGCCTTTCCTTCATCGAGGAGATTCCCCAATCTTTAATTGATATAATTTATTTGATTATTATTTTAGAGAAGTTATAAACGTTCTCACTGGTGTTATAACCTGAAAAATGTTGGAAATCAGCGCTTTCGGTGCTTATTAGAATTATTTCATAATAAGAGCGGATTTTATATGATTCACCTGGGAAATATAATTCGTTAACTAAATATCGCTGAAATATCTTCGAGGATTCTTTTTTTCGCTGAATATCAGAATTTTCCAATAGAAATATCATTTCTCTCTTTGGTACATTTTCATAGGATTTGCTATCATCAATCTCTTCTTTTGCTATTGCTGCAAAGGAATCACTTTGCTTTTGAGAGGACAGATACTCCTGTAACTATGCGCATAACGGATTACTTTCTGGAATATCTTCCAAATTTATGGCAGAAGCCTCCTTTTGAGAGGTCTTCAGTTTTACCAAACTCATCCCTCCTCTTTGTATAATTGGGGGGCTGGATGATGAGGACCCGTATGACGATCCGATTGTTCCTGGGGATGATCTTCCCCTTCCTCTGGTATGGCCACCTTTTCCTCTGGCCTTGGTTATCCAAAGAGGATCCATCCTACAAACAAAACATTTTGTTTTATTTCCAATATGTGTCATAATATTCATAATAACCTGGATCATAATTTGGATCCATAACATCCACTTCTTTAATATTATGTATAGAGAAGAGATCTATCGCCATAGCATCAGTGAAGACATCTATCACCATAGCATCAATAATTTTCATTAAAATTATTTCTTGTACATCTCTATGGAGGTACAACCTTTAGTATTTTATCAGTAAAAATGGGGGCATGAAAACTCATGATAAATATTCTCTGGATAAGAAATTCGGAAGAGAGTTATCACTTCCCTTTTTATAATGAATTTCAAAATCAAAAGGAGCTAGTTGGGCCTGCCACCTAGTAAAAATTAATTTTGAGGTATCATGTTTAAAATCTTTATTAAACATATATTTTACTGATTGCGCGTCAGTTTTTATTAAAAACTTTTGATTATATAGCTCTAATTAAAGTCATTTAAAACTTAATCTAAGTTATTTTTAATTTTCTCAAACATTTCTTAAAGTTAAAATTGACTTAAAAAATAGATTTGACAACTTTTAAGTTAATTCAAACAGACTCAAAACCTGTTTGAATTGACTTTTCAGTTTTGACCTATAAGTCAAAAAATATAAGTTAAAAATTTTAACTTAAAACTTTTGACTTATTTAATCATTTTAGCTTAAACTAAATGCTTATATTTTTTTTTAAAAAAAGTTATCTAACACTATGAAACCACTTAAAAATTATTTTAGCTTTAAAATACTTAAAATAAGTCAATCTAAACCGACTTTAGAAATTGAACATCAAAGGTGAAGTTAGTGATTAAAACACAAATTTAATCGAACTCAATAATTTAAAATTTTTAAATTTTAAATTCTTGGATCAAATGTGAAACTATTATAATCGAATAGAGTAATATTGTCAATTTAGTGGCTACTGAATACATGCACATTATCACAAATTTTGCATTTAATAGTAGAGGATTTGCTAGTTGGCACTTACTGACCCACCAACTGGATATAAAAATGGCTATTCAAACTCCTTTCTTGCAAGCCCCATCATATCCCATTCTCTTTAAAATCCCTTAGATTTTTTTTCACATCCCCTGTTTTTCTCATACTCAATTTGCTACTGCAACTGCCACTTTTTTCATAGAACAGAAAAGCATAAAAGGGGTTGTTGTGGCTGTAATTATTACTTGTATCGTAAAGAAGCAGCAACGTTTGGATCAGTTAAAGCTCTTCATTAAGCACATCTAGTAACTTTTGTGATTCTCTACTCGACTCTTTGGTTGTTGAGATGGCGAAGAAGGTGGATGATTGTGAGTTTTGGCTTCCTTCACAGTTTCTGACGGATGATTTTGGATCCGGGTTTAACCCGTTTGGAACTCACTCGGATCTGAGTTCGCCGGTGGAGTCTGTGATCGGGTCAGTAGATACAGAGAGTGATGAAGAAGAGTATATTAATGGGTTAACTCGGAAAATGGCTAACTCTGCACTTCAGGACTCTGGGTTCGGCTATGGAAACACGAAGGTACCTTTTGATTCTGGGTCGTTTTTTTTTCTTCATGGTTTTAAGGTGTATTTTTGGTTGATGAATATTTGGGGGTTTTGGTTTTTCTACTTTCTAGGGTTGGAGTTTATCATGTTCGCCTCAGTCGACGTTATACGGGTACAAGCAGGGATCAACCCATGGAAGCCCAAACTGTCCTTCACAGGCCTTTTCCCCGCCGCCGGTGAACCAAGGGGATAGGGCTTTTGATCAATTTTATGCCGCTGCCGGAGAAGTTGCGAGGATTAGGATGATGGAGGAAGCTGCCGGACTTTATCAGACAAAAACTGGATTGCCTCCAAAATATTCAAATCAGCCGTCGCTCTCTTACCAGCAGTTGCAAATAGCTCAAGTAAGGTTTGATACTGCTACAATCCCACCTTTTCTTTTTTTGCCTTTTAACTTATATGTTTGTTTATCTATGGAATGTAGTTTCAGCGATTGAAACATCAACAGTTAATGAAGCAAGGCCATGGAGTATTGGGTTCTGGTAAAGGTGGATTCGAGCAGTATCCGTTGAACCAGAACCACCAGCAATTCTCTCATAGCAGAGGCCAAAATGGAGCTGCTAGACCTATGAATTCTTCAATTTCTGGTTTACCTTCATTGCAACAATCTCAGTTTCAGCAGCAACCTCGCTCAGGCATGCGTGCTGTTTTCCTGGGAAATCAAAATCCTAAAAGAGAGTGCGTTGGAACTGGTGTTTTCTTGCCCAGAAGAATTGGGACACAAACTGAAACAAGAAAGAAACCAGGTACACCTTTTTTCCCGATGTTAGTAGAGAGATATTACGAACTAAATTACTTCATTGATTAGTGAAGTGGTTAATTATGTATATTACCACTTCTATGGATATAGATTTGAATTATTTACTTAATGGAGAAGATTTAGTCTTAATTATTTTTTTTAATGTTTATTGATAGTCTCTTGGCGTTGATAGTGGAAGATGACTCTAGTTTTGGATTGTTCTTTAGTGTCAGCGTCTAGTCATATAGATGCTTTCTAATTGGTCTATGTCTTTTTTGGGTTGGTATGAACAGCAAAGAAAGATTCAAATTTTAGTACTACCAGCTAATCTGTTTGACTCAGATTTCGTATCCTTTTCTTGTGTTTAGATTCTCATGAATGACCTTTTTGCGTTTGCTTAGTCGTCGTTTGTCTTCTTACTCATGGTAACAAGATGTGTTGTGTATGTTTGGAAATTAGCAGGATGTTCAACAGTTTTACTACCAGACAGAGTGGTCCAGGCCCTTAACCTGAACTTAGAAGCTATGGATGTTAGACAACAGAATAATCAGGTTCAAGCCACATGTTATCAAGGCAGAACCGGGTTGATTCGTTCCAATGGTTTGCAGTATCCAAATAATACGGCAGTGGCTCAACCGAGCAGTACATACTCACGATCAGCAACGATGTCACAAGAGCTACTTCTTCCGCAGGATTGGACTTACTGACCGATAAATGATACGTACGAAGTTTTAGAGGCAGGGGAGATTTTGTTACTAGTTCTGGATAGTGGGGTTAGATAGTTAATATATAAGATGAAGATTGTTTAGAATCAAAAGAAATCCATGTTTTTTTTTTGGATAGTTGTTTAGGGAAATCAAAAGAATAAAAGTTTTTGCTTGGAATTACAACTTACTTTTGTTGCCAGTGTCTCTGGGTGTTTTGCAGAAAAATGATGATATTTAACTCCTCCATGAACCTGGTATGGCAGGCAGGTGAATTGATCAATAATTATGTACTTATGTTTGTACAAAATCTATAGTCTTTTGTATCTTATTTTATACTTCTAATTGATTATACAGATGGATCGGCGTTACCTGTGTATGAGTTGTTGCATGGCAAATGGAATGGTCCATATTGTGATTTGTTTGGCGCTGAACCATCAAATTATACTTATAATAATACACCTTTCATTCATTTTGGCTTTTTGTTTGCAAGTTGAATTAGTGCCCCTTGACCAACACAATAGGCAAATTCATCAAATATATCGCAAAATTTTCTGAAAAATTCCACACTGATCCTTTAACAACTAGTGATCTCGACTAATTTACACCTTTTAAATTGAGTTAGGTTGAAGCTCTATTTTTAATCAACGAAAACATTTTTAGTAGGGTCATCTAACATTGTTTGAATATTCGAGTGAATTATGACAATAGATCGATACAAAATGATACTCCCTCCGTCCACAATTGTTTGTCAGGGTAAGGTCATGCACACCCCTCAAGGAAAATTTAATAGGTGTAATTTGACTAATATAACCCTACTATACTAAGAATACCAAAAGTCTACATAATTTTTCAATTGAACTACACTATCATTAAGGGTAGAATTGGAAAAAAGTGATTAATTGTTTCTTGATTATTTAAATTGACAATTAATCTTGGACATCTATTTTTAGTATACCTGCCAAATAATTGTGGACGGAGGGAGTATATTGGTGATGATTCCTCGCCACAATTAGGGGAGTTGATTGTTATAGCTAAGATATCTTTTGAGTACTCTATTCACTAGTGTATTTATTACTATCCCAGAATAATATATATAGGCTAGTATAGTCCATAATAAACTTTACACATATTTCTTCAATTACAAGGTTTCGTGATAATATAATGGACCCCTATAATTTTTCATTGCACACTTGGCATTGGTCCATTATATATACTATAATTGCTTGGTTTTATTTTGTCAAGCAGTAACAGTTGACAGGGACGGGGCTAGCATTAAAATTTGATAAAATTAAATAGTTTTAAGGTTGATCATTAATATAAATAATATAATTTAGTTTTTTTCAAAATTTTGTATCCATGGACTCATAATTTTGACTCCGTCTCTGTCAGTTGACATGTTCAGCAAAAAATTGACCACGTCCATCCACTTGTACACTCACTATCGTCTATCTGTGATGTGGTTTTCATGATTTGTGTATTTGTTTTACTTTTCTGCCTCTTTTTCAGACCCTTTAAGATCTCTATTGAAGTTCATGATGAATTAGTCATACATATACATCATGCATAGTAAAATATTTAAACTGATCATAAATTTATGAGTTTTAAGTAATATGACCTGAGCAATTTTCGCATCATCATGTCATTTTCATCTATTATAATAAAAAAATAACATATTTTATTTTTAAGATTTAAATCTCACATTTTAAAAAGACTTAACAAACTTTTCTTTGAGATTTATTAGCAATGGTGTACATTATCAGCTACACATAAAATGGTCAATCATAAATTTTGTAGTAGTTGTTTACTAATTCTTCCCCACCTTTGTCATGTGGTTAAGAGCATCGTCAATAGTGAAGGAAGAAAGCAAACCAGCAAAAATTGAATGTGTGATGCAATCACCAATCACTAAAAACTAACAGAAATTAGCTTTAAATTTTATCGCTAAATTACTTATAGTTAACAAAAAAATTTGTATCTGAAGATCGAAATCTGGCACGAATAATAATTTCAAAAACATACAAAAAGACGTATAATTAGATCCTAAACTAGTGGAATAGTATATGTGGTTTGCTCAAAAATTAAAAAACAACCATTTTAAAGTACAAAAATTGAAAATCATCCCAAATAGAAGCATTTGAGCGAATGACCCATATCTGATCGCTCTTTCTTATTCTAAAATAGGAACTTTCACATATTGCCACTCAAAAATAGCCTAATTACTCTCCATAGCTATAGTTTGATAATTACAATTCATAGCTACATGTCATAGGGAGGAGAGAGGCAAGCGAGACTGGGAGAGGGAGGAGAGAGGCGAGCGATAGAGGACAAAGAGTGGGAGAGAGGTGAATTGTATATGTATATCGGTTAGATAATTGTATATTATACATATGTATTTGTATATATGGCAAGCGAGATTGGGAGAGGGAGGAGAGAGGCAAGCGAGATTGGGAGAGGGAAGAGAGAGGCGAGCGAGATTGGGAAAGGAAGGAGAGAGGCGAGCGAGGACAGAGAGTGGGAGAGAGGTGAATTGTATATGTATATCAGTTAGATAATTGTATATTATACATATGCATTTGTATTGGGAGAGGGAGGAGAGAGGTGAGCGATATTGGGGGTGGGAGGAGAGAGGCGAGCGAGAGAGGGCAGAAAGTGGGAGAGAGGTGAATTATATATGTATATCGATTAGATAATTGTATATTATACATATGTATTTATATATTCTTGTGAATTATACATATACAAACGTGACTAATTATACAAACTCAAAGTCAGCCCACATAATTAATGTATAATGTTAGTCGTGAGTGGTAATTATAACAAACTATAGCTATGATGAGTAATTAAGTAGTATAAGTTTGCTTAACTGCATAATTTTCCCTTCTAAAATTAAAGTCCACTTTTAACTTGTGGGCTTGGTTTGATATTGTAAGAGTAGAAGCTTAGCAGACCCATTGTTAAATGATTATACGCCCATGATTTTGTTTCTTGCTGAGTTGAGGTACATGTATAGATGAATTCCCATTATGGCAGTGTCAAAAATAATATATAATGAGAAAATTTCATAAA
>JAJOOO010017904.1:0-13869 GCA_029582685.1 Solanum piurae
AAAAAAGAAATTTTGAAGTTGAAAATATTTTTTAAAAATAAATTTCAATTTTTTTTGGGGGTGGAGGGGCTGGTAGGGGGTGGCAGGGGCGGAGGCAGCATATAATGAGGGGGTTCATCCGAACCCCCTTGGCGAAAAATATTACTCCCTCTGTCCCAATTTATATGACTTACTTTCCTTTTTAGTCAGTCTAAAAAAGAATGACATATTTCTATATTAAGTAACAATTTCACTATAAAATGTCTACTTTACCCTTAATGAAATGATTTACAGCCACACAAATTTTTATCATTCATTTTGGACCACAAGTTTTAAAAGTCTTCATTTCTTTCTTAAACTCCGTGCCGATTCAAACTACATCACATAAAATGGGACGGAGGGAGTACTATTTATACATGGTTAAAATTATTTTTTAGGTATGTATAATAGATGTCGAAC
The DNA here is from genome assembly GCA_029582685.1 of Solanum piurae. NCBI lineage: Eukaryota > Viridiplantae > Streptophyta > Magnoliopsida > Solanales > Solanaceae > Solanum > Solanum piurae. The sequence goes on from JAJOOO010017904.1 coordinate 439, forward strand.
CCCCTTCCACTAGTTCGTGTGTTTACTTCTCAGATTTTGAACCCCCTTATTAAAATTTCTGGCTCCGCCATTGGGGGGTGGATTGGGAAAAGAAAATACGACCCTACTCTTTTGTATTTTAATTTTATTTATTTTTTAATTATAAAATACGTGTAATTTTTTAATTACGTGGCAGCCATTGAGTGGCTCAATAAGCCACGTAGGAGCGTTTGTATATCACACGATTTGGCTGTTGGATTCACGTGTTTTTTTGTTTAAGAATTGAATAGTTAAAGTGCCTAGTTGTGCATTATGAAAGTTAGAGGTCATACTTAAAATTTAAAGTCAAGTTTAGGATCCAATTTATGTACATTCCCACATTGTTTAATAACAATGACTTTTGCGAATATTTATATGGGGCGGATTGTGTGAGGCTGATTTCACCAACGAATAGTTCCCGCTCTATGCATTGGAAGGATAATAGGTTGGTGCCTTTCCAATCCCGACAAAAACCTAATGGGCTGCTTAACTAAACCACCATTTTTTGGTCTATAAGGGGCTTGGCCCAAGTCTACACTATTCAGCTCCACTTTGCATTTTCTAATTTGTAGTTTATTAAAATAATTTTCTTACTACATTTCTTGTTTTTCTAATTTGGAAAGAACCTTTTACTTGTATAATTCTTATCTCTTCGTCTTTTTTTCTAATCCAAACATTTAAGGGCCATTTGGTTTGGACTTTAGGTGATATAATCTCCACATAAATTCCTAAAGTTTATACCATATTGGATTGGAATTCAAAGAGATTCAATTTTAATAGAAATCAACATCAAATAATATAACATTTGATTGCTCCATTTTAATTTCTATATTATTTTATGTCAGATAAAATATGAAATATGCATGCATATGAATATTAGGTAATACATAAATTAAATATTAAAATGACCAAACAAACCCTTATAATAATATGAGGTAATTATTTCTCCTTTACTATAAATATTTTTATGATGTTCAATAAAGTAAAAGTTGTTGATCATCCGTAAAATAATCCTATCTTAATTACTTGTTTAAAGTTTTATCGTGTATCCTCTACTTATGAATGAGACAGAATAGATACTATATTGCTTAGACTAATCTCTTTATATAATGACTCTTTTAAAGTTTTTACTTAAACAAATGTTTTAATTTGGTGATTTATCCTAGGAAATATTGACTAAGTGAGTTGCCATCTATAATGCTAAAATTCAATCATTTAATTAAACTTTGAAGGAACAATCTAATAATTTCTTCTATTTTTGTTGGCAAATATATTATATTATCCTATTTCCATATTTAAACAACATTTCCCATTTTTAGAAGCATTGGCCTTTATGTTCACCACAATGCTATATTATATGTTATACTTTATAATTAAATATGGTATTTCATGAGGGAGGTCAAAGATCATTCTCCCTGTCAACGCCTTCTCAGTCGAGCTTGTCACAGGTAAATTTGGTGTGGTTTACATTTCTTATTTGATTTGCGAACTACTCTCTTTATCCCAATTTATATGATTTACTTTTCTTTTTAGTTAGTTAAAAAAAATGACATATTTCTATATTAAGTAACAATTTAACTTTAAAATTCCTATTTTATCCTAAATGAACTGATTTATAGTCATACAAATATCTATCACTTTTTTTAGATCACAAGTTTCAAAAGTTATTCGTTCTTTCTTAAATTTCATATCAAGTTAAACTAACTCATATAAAATGAGACGGAGAAAGTATTACATAGGAGCGGGTTTATCAATACACATTTGAAGGATAACGACCGTGAATTTTCGTGTTGTTCCAATAAAAATTAAATTAAAAGTAGTTTCCAATATCCATGAAATTGTCAACTTCCTAAGAAGCCGGCCAATAAGCAACTTTGTACAACCTTTTTTTTTGTAGTACAATCTAATCCAAAAGTCAAATTTGTACTGCAAAAATACTACAATCATTAACATTTTTAGTCTAATAATTATACTTCTTTTTATACATCAACTAATTTAAACTAATTTTCATAGCACAAAACAATAATAAGAAATGATCATGACTTCCATAAAAAAATCAACTACTCTGTTAACACTAGTCCTGTTTTTGTTCTTGCAATTTTTCACTATCAATGGTCATGGTGGTGCTGATGATGAACATGATTCAAATGGAGATGCAAATACAAATTTACGCGCGAAAGGATTGATTCTTGTTAAAATTTATTGCTTGATCATACTCTTTGTATCCACATTTGTTGGTGGCGTATCGCCTTATTTCTATCGATGGAATGAGGGGTTTCTCTTGTTAGGAACTCAATTTGCTGGTGGTGTTTTCTTAGGGACTTCTTTGATGCATTTCTTGAGTGATTCTGCTACAACTTTTGGTGTACTTACAGAAAAAGAGTATCCTTTTGCCTTCATGTTGGCTTCTGCAGGTTAATTACCCTCCGATGTTATGTTACAATATACTTACTTACCTGTCGTAGCAGATAACTTATCTTATTAAGTTTCACTTTTTATAATCTTTAGGAGCTTTGATAGTTTGAAACTTTCTTTATACTACTGATGATGTATATAACTTAAATTCTTATAGATTGTTATTGCATCATAACCGCATTCATGTCAAATCCTCCAAATGCAATACTACTGGAGGATCTGGCACACATCTTGACAACATTTTTCAAGAGTCATGAAGGACGTGCATTCAAATAAAATATGTAATTTTTTTTAATTTATGACTTTCATTTTTTTTTGTAGGTTACCTTCTCACTATGTTTAGTGATTGCATTATTATGTTTGTGACAAGGGGTGTAAATGAATCAAGTGAGTCCAAAGTTGAAGTGGATGAAGAAGGAATAAGGTCAACTAATATTGATGAGGGACATGGAACAAATCCATTTCTAAAGACAACTTCACTTGGGGATACAATACTTCTCATTCTTGCATTGTGTTTCCACTCTATTTTTGAAGGCATTGCTGTTGGAGTAGCAGGTAAACAAACTACTATAGTATATATAATCTTTTCTTTATTTATGTAGAGAGAATATCTCCGGGAGATTTTATATAGATATTGACAGTATAAAGAATTTTTATAAAATTATTTTAAGTCTAACTTGATAGTGTTAAAAAAATCTATACACTATTAACCTAGAACATCTAGGGAATGAGTTACATGGAGGATAAGAGGCTATTTTTAATTTTTTTTTAGAGTTTTACCTTATATAGTTTCATTTCATATTTGCTTTTGTAAAATACCATTTACTCATTGTGATCATCCTAATTTAATAATACCACCGAGGGATATGGTAGGATCCAATACATACCTTCCTCCATCTTTAACCAAATGTCTCGCATTCAAGCTTTGAGAATAAAAAAATCTTTCAGTATATATAGGGAAAACTTTGCTCTACTTAGTATGCCTACATGCCTCGAATATGGATACCTAGTCGGGTCAATACATAGGTCTCGGATAATTGCCAAAAAAAGAGAATCATCTTCAATAATGTGTTTTAGTGTTGGGCATTTGCATGAGTTTCTTATCATAAATAAGTTTTCCTTTTCCTAAAAGAAAAAAAAAATAAAACTCTTCATATTTGGCTAGTCCTTTTTTTGTAGGAAAATGTTTAGGACTCTATAAATAGAGGCTCATACCTTCTAACTTAATCAACATTCACAATGTAGTCCTTGGGGCTTTGAGTGTTTTAATTAGGGGAGAGAATTTGTGGGACACAAGTGATGCATTATTATTTGTGTGAACCTCTTTTTATTCTTAGTGAATTGTTTGAGGTTACTTCTCTCACTATTGTGTACTCTCATATTTATAGTGGATTGCTCATCTCTTTTGAGGATGTAGGTCGATTGACCGAACCACGTTAGATCTTTATGTCTTTTGGTATATTTTTCTCGTTTGTCTTCTAACTTGTGGTGTTTCGAGGTTTGCTTTGTTAGCTTCCCCACATGACACACCTAATTATTTCTGCCCTAACACTTAAGTGGAGCAAAATCCCCTAATTGCACTACAAAAACACTAAAATTAGCTAAGAACTTTGTCGCTTAATCCTTGCTAAATAAGATTAGCAACATATTTTACTGTTTAGCTACAAAATTTATCAATCTGCTAATCTCCACATTCCTTGAATTAATTCTCAGCTTCAAAGGGAGAGGCATGGAGAAACCTATGGACAATTTCATTGCACAAAATATTTGCAGCCATTGCAATGGGAATTGCACTTCTAAGAATGATACCAAAAAGGCCATTTCTACTTACTTGTGCTTACTCTTTTGCCTTTGCAATTTCAAGTCCTATAGGTGTAGGAATAGGAATTGCAATTGATGCTACTAGTGAAGGCCGTACAGCTGATTGGACTTATGCTATTTCAATGGGAATTGCTTGTGGAGTTTTCATTTATGTGGCAATTAATCACCTTATTGCAAAAGGATTTAAACCACAAAACAAATGTTATTTTGATACTCAATTCTTCAAGTTTGTTGCTGTCCTTCTAGGTGTTGGGGTTATTGCTGTTGTCATGATCTGGGACTAACCACTTGTTCAGACTCTTCAGACTGTTGACATGTGTGTGTCGCGTGCTTCAAAAATAGTGCATTTTTTGAAGATCTGATATGATGCGACAACATTGTTAGAGAGTCTGAGCAAGAACTAAGTAAATATTCATTTTCTTGAATTTACATGGGTTTTTGTTAATCTTTATTGTTTTGTTTCTTTTGAGATTGAACTATGTGTGCATGTGTTTTTTCAGGACAAGATTGATTATTGATTTTATATAAATAAATCTTCTTCTTATTTATTGTGCAGTCATAAACCATATTCATCCTAAATTGTTAAGAAAATGAATATGGGGACTAACACGGGACAATAGTAAGGATAAATATCTATTGAAAGAAATAATAATACACATATATATACAACCACATGTATTTTATATCAATCAGTACAAATATTTAAAATAAATTTGTTATATTAAAGCATATATGTGTAGAATGAGTAACACAAAATCTAAATGCAAAATCATTAGATATATTAGCTTTAAACATGTAAAGTCGAACAAACACCAAAGAGCATTGAATCTTGTTCATCCAACTTATTTATCTGCAAAAAAAATGTACAAATTTTATAACACATAGTACAACATATAATAAATGTTAATTTGGATCGTGATTTACTTTCTAAGTATAAAAAGGTTAAAAGAAAAATATTTAGAAAGAGTTGTCACTTAATATTTAGACTTGGGCTTTTACCCAATGATTGATTATTAAGTCATTGGGCCTGGTTTCCATTCCTTGCTACTCCGCCTTTTCATTTTGGACCTAGCCCATTTTTGTTGTACAGCCTTGTATACACGATTATATACTAATGTATACTGGCATATGCTAATAGTATACAACCCATTTTTGATTTCCAAAACTTATATATTAGCTTTCGATTTTATGTATCAGCTTTCGAAACTTGTTTATTGTCTAACTTGAAAAAAAAGGACTTAAAATGGACTCATTCAGATAAGATTATGCAAAGAAAAAGGGATAAGGATTAACTCATGAGAAGAGGAATGAAGGACTAAACTATAAACATCCTTAAAGTGAATTAATTTAGCATCTTAAAAATGTAATTAAAATTATTCATCATTATATTTAAAGTAAACAAAACATTAATCTAAGTAAATGGCTAAAATCAGGCTGATATACTTATTTAAACATGATCAATTTTTGGACGCACATAATAGACAAAATATAAATGGATTCAAATACTCAAATATTTAACTCAACATTTGTTAAATCCCACTAGTTTAGGTCCTAATTACTAAGATTCCCGATTCAAATATTACTTCTTCTACCATATTTCATGTTTATGATACATGAGTCTGAATCTGTAAGATACATCTATCTGCTGAATTTTTAAAATGAGATACATGTTTTATTTTTTAAAATTAATTGGTTGTAACTGATTTCCTTAATCAAATGAGTAATTGGGGATTTTTAAAATATATAGATAATTAATTCTAGCAATTTAAATTAACTAAATCTCTTAATGTAAGGCGGAAATTAAGGAGTGTATTTATGTTTAATTAATTTTATTTATTATTCTTTGAAATAATAAATTCATTAATATTAATAGTAAAAGACAAAAAACATGTATATCTTGATCATCTAATTTGATTAATTTCATTTTATTACTCTTCAAATAATAAATTCATTAATTTGATATATCTATTATCAATATATAATGTATTCAATAAACTAAATATTTAAATACATGAGTATCATACAAGTACGTTCATATGTATCATAGAAGTATCTAGTATTAATTTCATGTATTTGTTATCTGTATCTAGTGTTAATTTCATGCATCTTTTATATATATATAATTTGATGTATCAAGTATCAATTTCATACCTTATATCCAAAAATATGTATCTCGGATAAATACAAAAATAGTCAGATACATTGTAATAACATAACAAATATATATATATGATCATATATTAAGATACATGATAAAAGACAGATACATATGACAACACTCAGATACATGACAGAACAAATTGTGTCAAATACATGCGTAAATCTCCAATAATGTGTAAATCTCTAATATATTTATTAGATACATACACACTTAATAAGATACAATAATAGCACCTAGATCCTACAGGAGAAGTGACACGAAGTTTCTTTGTTGATAAGTATGTAACCGGCACCATCGTCAATATCAAATTTGATAAATCTATTAGGCTTGAAATCACTGCTTACAACGATACTCATTGTCTCAGCGCGCGAGATGTGTCTCCCCTTGCAAGAAAAAATGATGGGTACGTGGGGGATTGGTTTGAGAGTGAAAAATTCAAAACCTAAGAGTTTACCGTGTGTGTTGACTACTGATCAAGAGAGGAGAAAGAGTTAGAGTTTTAGGAAAAACTACATATCTAGACATACTTCACTACCCTTTATACATATTCTACCCATGCTTTAAAAATATTACATAGAATACCACTTTTTAATAAGTATATCATATATTTTAAAAAATTTAAATCAGATACACAATCCCTTAAAAAATGATAGTGAATAATTATATTAAAATTACATCTCCTTAATTAATGGGACATTAATAATTCAAATTAATTCTATCTCTCTTCAATTCAACCGTTTCCCTCCCCAATCCCAAAATGTTTTGTATCTTATTCCCACATATCCCACCATTACTCCTTCCTTAACCCGTTTCCCCTCATTAACAAAACAAGTTCGTATCTCATTCCCACTCCCACACGTATCCATTCTTCCTTAATAGTTCAATACTCTCTTAAATACGGGACTAAGTTATGGGAAATTAACAACCATAACGTAATAAGTGGATCCATTTTATCAACAATTGATATCATCAAAATTATTTTTTTGAAAGGTTGAACATCATCTTTTTCATCAATCATTATTTTGAATTTTAAAAATTTCGAGATTTCTTTTGCAAATGGCGAATATCACAATATTGTTAAGGCATTCTGGTTTAGTATCCAAAACACATAACACATCTACACTACGATTCTCTGGAAGAACTACGGTAGATACATTCATGTCGTCACCCCCAACTTGAACAATTGATGTATCTGGCTCAAACGCAATTTCACCATTAATGCTACATCCAAAATTGTGATCTTTTGTTATTATGCACAATGGATACATCCCACAATTTGTTTGACGTCTTTTCAATTCCATAAAAAACCTCATTGCCATCTCGTTTCGATTTTTCATTGGAGTTAGATTGCCTTCCATCGTGAATCTCATCTCAATTCTTTTCCGAGTACAATCGATTCCTAATTGTTTTGAAATACCATTCACTATATCGTTGTAGTTTGCATTATCTCTCAAAAGTATTCCATCAATTCTATAATTTTCATATTCAATTTTAGATACCCATGAACCGGAATGCCTCAATAATATTGTGATAATCGCCATTTGCAAAAGAAATCTCGAAAATTTTAAGATTCAAAAGAATGGTTTGATGGAGAAGATGAAGTTCAACCTTTCAGAAATAATTTTGATGATATCAATTGTTGATAAGATGGATCCACTTATCACGTTATGGTTGTTAATTTCCCATAACTTACTCCCTTAATTAAGGGATTAAGCTACAACAATTAATTCAAATTAATGAAAACACGTATCCATCCTTTAAAACATGTATCCCGTCCTTTAAATTCTAATAGAGACATGTATCTTACGGTTTATCACCCATGTATCTTATGAACGAAAAAATGGTATAGGAAGTAATATTGAAACTAACGGGATTCCTAGTAATTAGGATCTAAAGTAGTGAGATTTATGTAGTTTACCCAATCAAATACCCACCTCCCTTAAAATTAGGATTGATTAATTATCTTTACATTTAAACTCCAAAATTAACATTTTAATTAAAAACAAATATATTTCTCTCAGGGAATATGAGTTAGGGTAAAACTCTGAGTAAACTACATAAATCTCACTACTTTAGATACTAATTACTAGGAATCCCGTTAGTTTTCAATATTACTTCCTATACCATTTTTCGTTCATAAGATACATGGGTGATAAACCGTAAGATACATGACTCTATTAGAATTTAAAGGTCGGGATACATGTTTTAAAGGATGGGATACGTGTTTTCATTAATTAGAAATTAATTGTTGTAGCTTAATCCCTTAATTACGGGAGTAAGTTATGGGAAATTAACAACCAAAACATAATAAGTGGATCCATCTTATCAACAATTGATATCATCAAAATTATTTTCTGAAAGGTTGAACTTCATCTTCTTCATCAAATCATTCTTTTGAATCTTAAAATGTTTGAGATTTCTTTTGCAAATGTCGAATATCACAATATTGTTGAGGCATTTCGGTTCATGGGTATCTGAAATCGAATATGAAAATTATAGAATTGATGGAATACTTTTGAGATATAATGCAAACTACAACGATCTAGTGGATGGTATTCAAAATAATTAGGAATCGATTGTACTCGAAAAAGAATGAAAATGAGATTCACAATGGAAGGCAATCTAAATCCAATGGAAATCCGAAACGAGATGGACATGAGGTTTTTTATGAAATTGAAAAGACGTCAAACAAATTGCGGGATGTATCCATTGTGCATAACAACAAAAGATCACAATTTTGGATGTAGCATTAATGGTGAAATTGCGTTTGAGCTAGGTACATCAATTGTTCAAGTTAGGGGTGACGACATGACTGTATCTGCCGTAGTTCTTCCAGAGAATCGTAGTGTAGATGCGTTATATGTTTTGGATACTAAACCGGAATGCCTCAACAATATTGTGATATTCGCCATTTGCAAAAGAAATCTCAAAAAATTTAAGATTCAAAAGAATGATTTGATGAAGAAAATGAAGTTCAACCTTTCAGAAAATAATTTTGATGATATCAATTGTTGATAAGATGGATCCACTTATTACGTTATGGTTGTTAATTTCCCATAACTTACTCCTGTAATTAAGGGAGTATTGAACTGTTAAGGAAAAAGGGATACGTGTGGGAGTGGGAATGAGATACGAACTTGTTTTGTGAATGAGGGGAAACGGGTTAAGGAAGAAGGAGTAATGGTGGGATATGTGGGATAGTGGGAATAAGATACAAACATTTTGGGATTGGGGAGGGAAATGGTTGAATTGAAGAGAGATAAAATTAATTTGAATTATTAATGTCCCACTAATTAAGGAGATGTAATTTTAAGATAATTATTCACTATCATTTTTTAAGGGATTGTGTATCTGATTTAACTTTTTAAATATATGGTATATTTATTAAAAAGTGGTATTCTATGTAGTATTTTTAAAGCATGGGTAAAATATGTATATAGGGTAGTGAAGTATGTCTAGATATGTAGTTTTTCCATTTGATTGTATGTTTAATAATATATGGTATAAAATATTAAAAGTGGTCATATATGTAATTGTTTGAAAGTAAAGGTAAATTAATATATATGATAGTGATGTATGTTTAATAAACTAGTTTAAACCCATAAAAAGACATCAATAAAATCTCCTTAGGCCATCTTATTTTTTTCTACAACAATGAAAAGAGAAGAACAATCACATATTGTTCTTCAAGGTTCAACTAAATAGTGTTATTTTCTTTTCTATAAATGTGAAAAGAGAAGGAACAATTACAAATTGATTTCTCAAATTTCAATTAAATAGTATTCATCATCTTCTTTCTAGACTAAAGTGTCAAATAGGCGGATTAGACTAAATTTTAGCGGGTGAAATTAGATTTAGAAATGTCCCCTCAAAATATTCTCTTTTCTTCATTTTTGAATCTTTTATTTGTTTTTTTCCTTCATGATTTTTATAATAATCAGAACAGAATAATATGATATCTATTTAACATAAAAAATTATTTTGTGTAATGAACACAAAGCTTAATAATCACACATAAAATTTAAGATTTGTTTTCATATACATTTATCCGTTCACATAAATAGAGCTAAATTGAAAAAATGTTCTATATACTAATTTTATCTCTACTTTCAAACAATTACACATATTACCACTTTTAATAATTTATACCATATATTATTAAAGATACAATCAATACCTATATCTCTTAAAACTAGAATTGATTAATTATTTTTACATTTAAATTTCAAAATTAGTGTTTTAATCAAAAACAAATATCTTTCTCAAGGAGTATGATCGAGTTAGGGTCAAACTCTTTCTCTTCCCTTACTTAGTGGAAATTTCTTGCGAAAAAAAACTATATTAAAATGGATGTTCTAGAGCTTGTCAACACACACATCAAATAATTTGATTTTTCTCACTCTCAAACCAATCCCCCACGAATGGATCAACCAAGAAACTTCACGCCACTTCTCCCGTCGTATCTAGACGCAGTGAGCAACATCGATGAATCAAAAGGTGAAACAAACACTGTCGTGGTGAGATGCCCTGACCACACACAAACGTAATCGAAAAGTTTCAATAAGCGGAGATTTACACATGTATTTGACACATTATTGATGTATCTAATACATTGTTGAGATACGATTATATGTATCTAGTGCAAACACTGCCGCGGTGAAATGCCCTTACCACCCACGAACGTAATTGAAAAGTTTCAATAAGCGGAGATTTACGCATGTATTTGACACATTATTGATGTATCTAATACATTATTGAGATACAATTATATGTATCTAATTTTTATCAGTGTATCTTATTAAGTTTGTATGTATCTAATGAATATATTGGAGATTTACACATGTATTTGACACAATTTGTTTTTGTATGATACTTATGTATCTAAGTATTTAGTTTGTTGGATATATTATAGATTGATAATAGATACATCAAATTAATGAATTTATTATTTTAAGAGTAATAAAACTAATCAAATTACATGACCAAAATATACATGTTTTTTTCCTTTATTAATAACATTTATGAATTTATTATTTAAAAGAATAATAAAATATAATTAATTAAACATAGATACACTCCTTGATTTCTGCCTTATATTAAGAAATTTAATTAATTTAAATTTTCAGAAATTGTCCATGTATTTTGAAAATCCTCAATTACTCCTCTAATTAAGGAAATCAGTTACAATCAATTAATTTAAACAAATAAAATATGTATCTCGATTTTAAAATTAGGCAGATACATGTATCTTGTGGATTTAGACTCATGTATCCTAAGCACCACATATGATAGAGAAAGTAATATTTGATACTATCAAAAATCTTAGTAATTAGGACCTAAACTAGTGAGATTTATATAATTTGCACTTTAATTAAATATAAGTGATATTACTTGTGCTATTAGGGATGATAATTTTAAAATAATGCGGGTATGGGTTGGCACTTAATTAGTATCAATTTATATTAATTTTCTCTCAATGAGTTTTTGATGGTTATATTGCACATGATTTTTATTGCTATGATGCAATAGTTTGGTGTACAAATCTCAAGAACATGAGAATTTGTAAAATTTCATCATTCTAATTTTGGAGCTAAAATTTTTAATTTTATATAAATTTTCTTGTTATTTAGGCAAATCCTTGAAATGGAATTTCAGCAAAATACCTACTATTTCTCTTCTTTTTTTCACCCTAATTATAACCTATCCATAAAATTTTTGTTAGCTAATAATCTAATAAAATAGTTTTAAATCCAATTGTTAAACTATTCTAAATATAATAATGGTGATTTATAAAGCTTTGAAATATTTGTATATGTAAATAATAAAGTTAAAGGAACAACAACTTAATTAAATAGGGGCGGGATGGGGTGGATGTGGGGCGGGTGGAGCAGGTTGAGAATAGAAAAAAAATGTTAGATGGGGTGGGAGGATTAAAATTTTTGTGAATTAATTTGATTAAACTAAAACCACATCCGCCTCATTGTCATCCCTAAGTGCTATTTCTTAAGATAAAAATGGTTAATTTAAGAATATATATCTTATTAAGTGTTAATACTTAAATTCATTAAAAAAATTGAATCACTCATTACATATTGTGTTTAGTTTGAAGAATGAAAAACTAAATTATATCTCATTTATTCAATGATAAATTAACCACTTATTCTAACAGAGAAAATAAAATTTCTTGAGATCTTAAAAAAAATTATACTTAAAATGAGATAATATCAAGCAATTTTCAAATAAATTAGATATAGCAATTAAAATTAAATGTCTTTCACCGTGTGAATTTTTCAACGAAAATGGAGTATTGTTTACAAAATATGATTCATTAATCAAGCACTAAAGCATAAATGAATAGTATATCATCAAACAAAAAAATAAAATAATATAAAACAAAAGAACTTACAACTTGATGACTCATTAACTCAATTCCGAAAAGACTCGGACGGGAAGAGATTTATGCTTAATTTGAATTCCATAATGCTATCAACATCGACGTCAAAGTCCTCTTCATTGTTGTGAATATTTTTCATATAAGCCGTGATGGGTTGAGTTGTTTTTGAGAATGACTGAATAAGAGATACGGCTAAATCATATTTTATATAAAAGAGGCAATGGATTAGGGTTTTCTAAAAATTGTCACAAATTTTGTTAAAATTTGTTTTACTCCCAACTTTAATACAAATTAATATAAGTAAAAGTTTTTTTTATATATTTACTGAAGTCTTGTTCCTTTATATTTATACATTGATATTTATTTTCCTTTTTTCCTTTTTTGTTCCTTGTTTATCGTTATCAACTTATCATATTATATTTATTATTTGGTATTTTTACATTGTTAATTAACTATTTATTAGTTTGTCACTTGACTTATTTTTTCATTCATAAGTACTTCCCTTTTCATAATATATAGATAGATTCTTTTATTTATTTCTGCGCTTTTATTCTATTTTCCAATATTTTGTTTAATTTTTATCAATAATAATTGGAGTAATTTTTTGTAACGACCTGACCTA
>JAJOOO010017905.1:0-16191 GCA_029582685.1 Solanum piurae
GGAGTGGTAACTGTTGTAAGCAAACTCAATGAGAGGTAGGTGATTATCCTAATTTCCTTTGAAATCAATCACACAAGCCCTCAATATATCCTCTAAGGTCTGAATAGTGCATTATGCATGCCCATCTGTCTGAGGGTGAAAGGCAGTACTTAAATTCACCATCGAACCTAAACCTTTCTGGAAAGATTTCCAGAATTGTGCAGTAAATTGTGCACCTCTATCTGAAATAATGGAGTCTGGGACTCCATGAAGTCTTACCACCTCCTAAATATATAACCTGGAATAATCTTCTACTGAATGGGTAGTCTTTACCGGCAAAAAGTGGGTTGATTTTGTCATTATATCGACAATCACCCAAATAGAATCATGTTGTGTGCGAGACCTTGGTAAACCTGTGATGAAGTCCATATTAATCATCTCACACTTCCATTCTGGAAGTTCTATATTCTGCGCCAAACCACCATGCCTTTGGTGTTCAACTTTCACTTGATAGCAATTCGGACATTTGGCAACAAATTCTGCAATATCCTTATTCATACCATTCCACTAATATACCTCTCTCAAATCACGGTACATTTTGGTGGAACCCAAATGGATGGAATATCTGGAGCTATAAGCTTCCTCCATGATCCTCTCTTGGAGTTCATCCACCATTGGTACACACAATCTACCTTGGTATTTTAACACACCATATCCCCCTTGTTCGAAAGCTAATACTCTCTGCTTTTGAACATTTTCCTTCAAGTCAAGAAAAATGGGGTCTTGGTCCTGCTTCTCATTCACCTCTGACACTAGTGATGATTCAGCCCCGTTCGTCACCACTATTTCTCCTTTTGTGGAATCCAAAAGTCTGACTTCCAGGCATGCTAGTCTGTGCACATCCTTGGTTAACTCCCTCTTTTCTTCCTCAAAATGGGTGGTACTACCTATAGAAAACCTGCTTAAAGCATCACCAACCACATTAGCCTTACCTGGGTGGTAAATAATACTCATGTCATAATCCTTGAGTAATTCCAACCACCTCCTCTGTCTGAGATTGAGCTCTTTCTGAGTGAACACATATTGCAAGCTCTTGTGATCCGTGAATATATCAACATGAACACCATACAAGTAGTGTCGCCAAATCTTCAAGGCGAAAACTACAGCAGCCAACCCTAAGTCATGGGTTGGATAATTCTTCTCATGAACCTTCAACTGTCTAGAGGCATAAGCTATCACTTTTTCATTCTGCATTAACACACAACCCAAACCAACTCTGGATGCATCACAATACACCACAAAACCCTGAGTACCTTCTGGTAAGGTCAAAACTAGGCAGTAGTCAACCTCTTTTTCAACTCCTGAAAGCTTTTCTCACAAGCTTCAGACCATTGAAATTTCACTGTCTTCTGAGTCAACTTGGTCAAAGGAGACGAAATAGATGAGAACCCTCTACAAACCTTCTATAGTAGCCAACTAAACCCAAGAAACTCCTAATATCAGTTGGAGATATGGGTCTAGGCCAATTCTGCACTACCTTAATTTTCTGAGTATCCACTCTAATTCCCTCTCCAGACACAATATGGCCTAAAAATGCCACAGACTCAAGCCAAAAATCACACTTAGAGAACTTGGCATACAACTCTTTATCTTTCAAAGTCTGAAGAACTATTCGGAGATGACTAGCATGATCTTCTTCATTTCTTGAATAGATTAGTATGTCATCAATGAAGACGATAACAAACATATCTAAATAAGGTTTGAAGACTTTATTCATAAGGTCCATGAACGTTGCTGGTGCATTAGTTAAACCGAACGACATGACCTAAAACTCATAATAACCATAACGGGTTCTGAATGTTGTCTTTGGAATGTCACATTCCCTTACTTTCAACTGATGGTAACCTGATCTGAGGTCTATCTTAGAAAAACAAGAAGCACCCTGAAGCTGATCGAAAAGATCATCAATCCTTGGAAGAGGATACTTATTCTTGATGGGTAACCTTGTTCAATTGACGGTAATATATACACATCCTAAGGGAACCATCTTTCTTCCTCACAAACAAGACCGGAGCGCCCCAATGTGAGACACTTGGTCGAATAAAGCCCTTATCTAAAAGATCTTTCAACTTCTCTTTCAACTCTTTCAACTTAGCTGGTGTCATTTTGTATGGCGGAATAGAGATAGGATGAGTATCTGGAATAAGATCTATACCGAAGTTTATCTCTCTCTCAGGAGGGACTCCAGAAAGATCATCCGTAAACTCTTTTACTACTGCAACTGACTGAATATGAGGTATCTCAGCACTTGAGTCATTAACTCGGACTAAGTGATAGACACACCTTTTAGAAACTAACTTTCTTGCCTTAAGGTACGAAATGAAACGACCCTTAGCCTCTGTTGAAGTACTTTTCCATTCTAAGACTGGCTCATTTGGAAACTAAAACTTGACTACTCGAGTTCTACAATCAACTGAGGCATAACAGGCATGAAGTCAGTCCATACCAAGAATGACATCAAAGTCTACCATGTCTAACTCAATTAAATCAGCCATGGTACTCTTGTGATTGACGAAGATATGACAATCACGATAGACCCTCTCTACTAGAATAGACTCACCAACAGGTGTGGAAACATTGAATGGTTCACTAAGTTACTCAGGAATAACATCAAAGTTCATAGCAACATAAGGAGTTACAAAAGACAAACTCGCTCCTGGGTCTAGCAAAGCATAAACAGTAAGGTCAAAGACTCGAATCATACCAGTAACAACATATGGAGAGTTCTCTTGCTCTTGACGATTGGTGATAACATACAAGCGGTTTGTTCCTCCGCCAGTACTAAAAGTAGCTCCTCTAGGTGCATCCCTGTCTGGTGGAGCAACTGAAGAAGACTGGGCTCTATTGCCCCCATTACCCTGTCCATTCTTTAGATACTCTCACATGAAATGTCCACTCTGACCACACTTGAAACAACCAATGGAGCCCTCACGACAAATACCTGAGTGGTTCCTACCACATTTGGCGCAGGTAGGAGGCTTACTACCCCCTTGCGCCACACTACCCTGTGAATAGGTAGGTTTAATTCTAGAATTTTGACCATAGTACTCACTTTTGTTCTTAGGTGCAAGTGCACTAGCAGATGATGGAGCAGGTCCCTTCTGTTTCTGTTGGAAAGACGACCGGTTTGCATTTCTCTTCTGCTGCCCGGACTCATTCCCTGTCTTAGCTCTCTTGTTCTTGAACTCATCTCTATCTCTCATCTTCTATTCCTCTACCTGCTGCATATAGACCATCAACCTCCATATGTCCATGTCCCTAATGAGCATTGTTGTTCGTCCCTCCTAGCTTGACAGGTGACCCAAACCAGCAACAAACAAACTCATCCTACTCCTCATGTCTGCAACCATTTCGGAAGAATAGCGAGACAGTTGGGTGAACTTCAACCCATACTCATGCACACTCAAATAATCCTTTTTTAGTGTAAGAAACTCACGTACCTTACCCTCTTTCAATTCTCATGGAAAGAATCTCCCCAAGAAGGCCTCTTCAAAACATGCCCAACTCGCAGGTGGTGCATTCTCAGCTCTACCCCCTTTCCACTGATCAAACCAGGTCCTAGCAACATTTTTCATCTGATATGCAGCTAGCTCCACTCACGCAGTATCAACAACATGCATCACATCGAACACCTTTTTAGTTCCTCAATGAAATTTTATGGGTCCTCTGCAGTGCTTGAAGCAGTGAAACTTAGGGGATTCATCCTCAAGAACTCACGAATCGTTGAAGTGTCAGCCTCTTCTTGCTGTGCTCCTCTCTGCTGCCCAACCTGATTGGTCACAACTTGGCTAAGCATCCTTATAGCCTCTCTAAACTCATCATTAGAGACCTTTCCTTGCGGTTGCACTTCAGGTGCATTAGGTAACTCTTGCTCTTCAACATTCCTCCTAGTTGGACGACCTCTGACTGCTCTTCGTGGAGGCATGGTTATCTGAAAACACGCGCAAGCACGAATTAGAAGGAAACTTTTTAGAGATAAACTTTAACGCACGAAAAGAGTGTGAAAGAAGTGAGATAGTTCCTAAATGTTGCAACCTCCTAATTATAGGTGTGGCACACTTCACACCGATAATTAGGACTCTACAGACACGGCTTCATAGACTCCCTAGGACTCTTGAACTTTGTGCTCTGATACCAAGTTTGTCACGCCCCGGGCCTAAACCTTGGGCGGGACTGGCACTTTAAAATCATCGCTGGTCCCAAGAGAACCCTTGGCATGGATTTCTCAACTCAGCGGAAGAATTACTCAGCATAATAAGTTTGAACAATAACTTAAAGAAATAACATCTTAGTCAAAATGGCAATTTAGTTTTTAAACAACATCTGAATGAATAATGTAAAGACTACTGAACTACTAACTGTCTAACTGTCTATGAAGCCTCTAAAATACTGAGATGGATGTTGGGACAAACCCCACAACATCCTAATGAACTAAACTAGAAAGCGAAAAAAGAGTCCTCCAGAATGCAATGAGGCTCACCACTGACTCTGAGTTGCTCAACTGGATCAACGAGCCGCTGGGTGCTGATCTTAGTTACCTGAATCTGCATTATAAGATGATGCAGGCAAACTGGCATCAGTACATTGAATGTACGAGTATGCGAGTTGGAATGCTAAACAACAAGGCTAGAAAATGGATCTGAAAGAAACTGAAGAACTTACCTGGCTCAACTCAACTCAACCTGACTGACTCATTTCAATATAAAGTAATTTAAAACAAGTGCAATATAAAGAAAAGCTATTTAAAAACATGCTATAACTCTGTGTGTATGCGAAGATATAATAAATCTGAGATGTATATAGAAATACGAATGAACTGATGTGTATAAAAATACAATAACTGTTGTGGAAGTTTCTCTAACCAACAACCATCACATAAGAGCTATAGTGATGATACAACAATCAACCTCACGCTGCCAGAGCATCCTCTACCCGGTCAAAGATATAGAACCTGAACTGCCTAATGGATCCACTAGTCTAATTTGAAAAGGATTCATCTAAAAAGTATGAACCTCTTCTATCCATGATGGCTACATGGTTCTATGTGGGATGTGGGTTTTTTGAACGCCCCCCCAATTCGATGCTAAGTACTACTCCCAAAAAAATGTATTGGCTCTTATATTTTTAAAACATATTTCCTCTGTGATTTGAGATTAGTGCTCAAAACTTAGCTCCAAGGCTATCTTGGAAATCAAAGTTTCCCTTCTTGCTTCATTTAGAAAGCGATTACTCTTTTATGAAAAACTAGTCCGAAGGCTCTTTGAAAATCTCAGTTTTCAGCCTTTTTTAAATGTGAAAACATTTCATTTAAACTTCTTTGGGAATACATAGTCCCCATATACCTCTTTGAAGAAAAGAACTTCAAACCATAGCTTTACTCTTGCTTAACTTTAAATTTAAGTCTTAAAATAACGTTAAAACATTGTTAAAGACCCTTGAAAATTTTAAGAAACTTTGCTTTGACTTGCTCCTTAACTGCTAGACTTGACTCTTAACTTCTTTGAATTTGAACTTAACTTTCCTTGAATTGAATTATGGATTCAAGGTTCATGATATCATGTTAATGGATGATTTCATGATATTTAGATGTACTTTAGAGTATTAGAATTCACAAGGAAACATAGGTACATCACTTAGGAACAAGTACGAGAAGGTGGGAAATGAATGGGGAGAACTGGCGTCTCTGGCGCTCTGAGAGGCGTGGGGCGCCAGCCCTCAAACTTCAGAGGGCAAGCTGGGGCAAGCTGGCTGGCGCGACGCCCCAACCCCTTCCCTAGGTTTTGACGATTTTTCTTCTTCGTTTTTCATCTCTAAACCCTCCAATCTTCCCTAGTTATTTCCCCAAACGCTTAGGATCAATTGTACCCTCAATATACCACCAATCTAACACGAAAAGCATCCCGAAAACATGAATCAAATCAACCCCCAAGCATCAACAACTCAAACAACAAGAATTTTGACAATTGTTCTTCAAGAACTTCACTTCTTAACATGTAAACAACTCCAAATCGCTGGATTGAAACAAGTTAGTGTATGGGTGAACTAACCCAACACGAAAGAAATCTCACATACCTTAATAGGGATTACCCCCGATGAATTCCACTCCAAACGCTTGACGTTCTTGGCGAAATCTTGGCTCTTCTCCTTTTCTTTCTTCTTTTCTCTCTTCTCCAAGCCCTAAGCGTATTTGTCAATTCTCCAAACTGACTAAGTCATGTTTTTACCCCAATAAATCCCTAAAAATGAATTAGGAAATAAATTAGAGAAAAGACTACTTTCCCCTTTCCTAAATCCGGATTGAGACTTTCCTCAATTCAACAGCCCAACTTCCGAAAGGCATATCGCACTCATACGATATCTAAATCATGCAAACTCGGGGGCGTTGGAAATATATCTCCAAATTATTTCCAACCATATCAAGATCTGATCCTAACTCATCCTGAGCTAGGAGTTATTGCCGTTTGAAAAATTCCAAAACTCACTTTCTTAACTTAGACCAAAATTTCCAGATTTCCTTATTCTTTCCAAAGATCAATATTTTCATATTTTAAACTCTTTGTAGTCGTTTCTAGGTGCGATATGTTACATATCCTCTGAAGGTTTCCTATGAGAATGATTATAGCAACATAAGAATAAGCTAATACAAAATAATAGTATAGAAATAGTATAAAACGAATACTTACTTATTCGAATATGCTTTTCTAAAAAGATACATTAATAAAAAAAATTACTTGTTTGCATGTGTTTTGAGGAGTCCCTTCTGTATCCAATGGGAGTACTCTTGCATTAAAAGTGACGAAACTTGGTAGGTGATGCCACATCCTTCAAATGGAGTATATGGGCGAATGTCATCGTCTATTTTCCCCTTTCCCTTATCTCTGGATCCAAAAGTATTCACATAAGGAGACTGCAAAATCTTTGAAGGGATTCTGTTACGTGGAGCTGGAGTCTTTGTATCAAGATTGTGTGCAAATTACTTGACTGGAAGTTGGGTGGGTAGCTGGTTGTCAGATAGAAAATCATCATTGTTGGTTAGCTGTGGAGGAATGATTACACTCAGTGGTGTGACATTAATTGGCTCGTTTGGAAGTTTGTAGACAATTGCATCTATGACTGTTTCAGTGCCAGATGGATCAACAATTACTGGATTTGAATCATGTCTTTTGGAGTCTTGTTTAATTGAATCAGCAACATCTTTATCACAGCTCAATACCTTTGTGTGCAATTATGTGACTTTATGTACTGCATCCACCTAATAAACAGAATAATACACAACATTTTAATTTAATTTCAAAAACAATTGATTATAACAATTCAAAAGCTCTTTACTTACCACTTCCTTAGTATGAACAAACTCTTCTATCGGAACATCACTATGGTGTATTGTGGGTATAACATTTGTTGAATCTTTCATAGTCTAATCCTTAATGGATGTTTCATCAATCTGTGTTTGTAAACACATATATTAAGATGCAATTATAAAGTATCTGTGACTGGTGATTCAAAATAAAAAATATAATATCAACTGTGATTTAAGTGTTTACTGTACAACTAATGATAGACAAATAGCCAATGATTGTTTCATTATATGAATTAAAATTACTAAAGTATCAATCATTTGTAAATGATACATTGTTAATAATTTTAATGAAATTAACTAATGATTGAAAGTCATTAAGTTATATAATTAAATTTAAGTATCATATGCATACCTTTGCAACATTTTCTTCGTTAACAAGTCGTTGTTCAACCTCCACATCAGATGCATCACCATCGTGATCAACAGTTGCAAAATCCATTTGTATAGGTGAAATGGGTTGTTGGAATAATTGATCAGAAGCAGATTCTAGATCAACATTACCTTTGTCTACTGAATCATACACTATATGTGGCATAGAAATACCACCAGTGTCCTTCACGATGAAAAAAATGAGTATAGCACAAAACTAAAAAGATAATTTAAAAAATAAAAATACTACCTTATCACTTTTGTTATCTTTCGCGGCAACTGCTTTCATCAACTCAAAATGATTTTTTATAATTAACGTCTCAAGAGCTCCAATATTTTGGTCAACCTGGATTCAAATTAAGCATAGTAAGTGAGATTATAAATAACAATGAAAATATTTAAATGACATAGTTATGTTTACTTACATAAGACTTAATGTGACCCTCCAGATCCTCGAGTCTTGCATTGTCCGATGATGTTCTTGGGGGAACTGTATTAAGTTGAACACCAGATATATTATCAAACTTTAGGGGTTGTGAAATCGGAGTTTGAAATGGTTGATTCCTTTGCACGTCTGGTGTTGTCTTTGGCACATTATTCTTTGTTGGATGTGCAACCTTTCTTCTCTTGGGGGGTGGGGTGGATCTTGTGGTAGAAACAGGTGTGCATCTCCTTAACAGTTGCTCCGGAGGTTTTGATGAAAACTCTTCAAAATCAGAAACATCGTCTGATTGCACCTCTTCCTGATTAGCAACTAATGTGGCTGGCCGATTTGGAGGTACATGACTATTATTTGGTAAATCAAGTGATTCGAGTTCTTCTTGAGTTGGCTGCACGTTAGAACAATCATTCTATAGAAACAAAAATTAAAACATCGTTAGAACTATTTAAATAATGTATCACAAATAAAATAATAAAGTAAAAAAGGATGTTATTTACTAATTACCTCAGTAAAGATGTTTTCCATAAACATCTCGTATTTAGGCTTTGCACCCACAACTTTTCAATTGCATACTCTTGGTATACCATTTCCTTCTTTAACAACTATCTCGTTATGCATTGTCGATGCACATTCATATACCTAGATATTAAGTGCGTATGGAAATCCATTCAACCGATACATTTGTTTGTCAGGTTTGTACTCTTTCCTAAATGATTTCATTAACTTTGTGAAGGCAAGTTGTCCCCACGGAAACTGTTTATAGCTGCCATCTTCTACCATAAAGAAATCTTCTATAGGAATTGGTGCATCACCGAGTTGGGAGAAAACAAGTGTATGAATGAAATACAATATAGCCATCTGAAGAGCATCATCACTGTTGTCCCAAATACCCAACTCAAAACAATCTACCAGCCGTCCTTTGTTTACGTTATAATTTGGACCAGGAAAATATCGCTGAACCAGCCTACTGATTTTTGAAATCGAATATGTAAAATCTTTAATATTTCCGGTACACTTGAGACCAGTAATAATTGCAAATTCTCTAATAGAAAATTACAATACATTTCCTTTAGCATGACAAATATGAATTTCTTTATCTAAATTATCATGCTCAACCTCTAGAAGATATAAACATTTGGTAATTTGTCCTTGGTAGTGGCACTTGGGGATATTAAGGTACTGGCCAAATATAGTATCCTTAAACATGTTCATACCTTCATCCTTTATTGACAATTCTAAGTTTTCTTTAAAATTAGAATTGTAAGTAGGACCAAACTTTGTTGCTTTGGAATATGTTTAATTACATATTTCATATTTTGCAATTACAGAAAGATAAATGATGTTGATCAATAACTAAATCGATAAATGATGCATACATAACTAAAAGGAAATTATCATAATTTATTCAAAATATTATGTTTCAGATCATTTTATACTTAGTATACTAAAATTGCATGACTGATACCGAAAATCATATTACTTCTATATATACATTGGCTTCTATTTAAACATGATACAAAATGTTAACTAACAGATATGTTAAATTCTGTTTTCGCATCATTCATGTGCATATCTACGAATATGATACATTGTACAACAAATAACCCACTACAACATTTTAGGCCTTCAACCACCCCAAAAAAGTGTGGCCTAAACTACAAAAAGTGTAGCCTTTGATCAAAGGCCACACTTTTTGACTTTAGGCAACCCTTTTGAAGGGTGGCCAAAAGAAGCGTAACCTTTGATCTAAGGCAACACTTTTCAAGCGTCACCTTAACTGCCACGCTTAAAAAGCGTGGCCTATTATATAACAAATACTACGCTTTTCACACACCCTTTAGCAACACTTTCCCATCCTAAAGCTACACGTATAAAGTGTGGTTTTTGTTCATTTAAGCCACACTTTTTAAACGTGGCTTCTATTATATTCTAATTTTCTGGGTAAAATATCACATTTTTGATATATCATGTAATCGTTATTTCAAGCATAAGAAACTGTAATATATTTTGATGATATCAAAAACTAAATTAGCTAATAAATATTAAAAAAATAATCAAATTTGTATATACTTGCAATGGACTTCACTTAGCCATGTACCAAGTATACTAATAAAACATATGTATCAAAAGGCCCACTAACAATCAACTTTACGAATTAAAGTGAATGTATTCATATGGTATCATTAATAATAGACATCCTAATTATCTCAGTTCTTCGGCATGCGCATCTATTGATCAAATTTACTTTCTGCCACCATTGTCAATTACATCACCATTCACCTGTATTCTCCTACACATAAAAAGACATTAATTTAATAATTAGATAGAAACCAAACAATGATCACTCGTAAAAGTGTGGTAAAAGAGTGCTTATATATATCGCGTAAAAATTAACTGATCTCAAATGGAATGGTGATAACCAATAAGTAGAACCAAAAAACCCCTAAGGTACTAGTATAATGACTAATTCCAAAATGAAATAGATTTTACAATGGTACAGCCATAGTGACTTATCTTCTAGTTTATCCCGGACACAAAGTCTAAACAAAATTTTTGATTTATTTGTTCTTAAGCAATGTGTGTATCAAATATATACTCTCTTATTTGGAAACCGTGGAATGAAACTTGCCATTTTCTTGAAATCCTAGATAACCCTTTTTATGTAGGAGCTGATTGATTAGTAACTGTTATTCAATCTGCATTCAAAAGAACAACAAACCAGTAACCAAAAATAAATAACCATGAATATGATAAAAATCGAGCCCACTGTTTAATAATTCAAAGTTTCTAATTATTTCATGTTGTGGACATATATATATATACAATAGGGCTACAGTTACTGTTTGATTAATTTGCATATTTTGGTAAATAGATGTTATAGTAGTACTAAATATTGGGTAAATTCAAAGTATTTGGAGTTGGAAAATCGGAAACTAGTTGTGTAATTCCCTTACGGTTGTATGGTCTAATTACTATCTAGTTGTAGTTCATTGAGGCTCTTTTCTCTTCTTCTTTTTAAGGTCAGTTTAGACTGGGGTTGGGATGTATTGGATCTTATTTGAATTATCTAAATGAATCCCTGAATCTGTCTCAATTCCCAAATAAGTAGCAGCTGGCTATACGAATCTCCAACTGGTGTGACAAAATGATAGAATGATTTTCTGATTCCCACTTGAAATAATCTGGACCAAATGAAGTCTCTGAGAAGGTAAACCAAATTTACCTTAACTACCTACCTTCCATATTATACGTTCTCTCTTCCGTCTCTTCACTTCAGAAGATAATAATTGAGGTGCGGTCACAACAGAACTGCAAACTTCCTCTCACCAATGCTTGTTTTATATATTTTAATAACCGTAGTGTTCGGGCCAGTCTATACTAACCTCGACTCATCAGATCATATATATCTCACTCTCACCAACATCTCAATACAAAATTTATAGAGGTCAGCTATATGAATCAATGTACTTATAACTCTATTCGTCAAAAGTTCAGAACATTGGTATTGGTCATAAACCTACTGTAATTTGTACATACGTAAATCTTCTTGTTATTTGAACACAGTTGAAGTTAAATTTCACCAAGTCAAACCAAACCAAAAACCAGAACAAGTCGACGTCGACTGCTAACTAACATGAGCCACTAGCTACAAACACCATTAACAACCTTCCAAAATTGGAAGTTGGTTACAATTAATACACCATTAATATCTAAAGTATTTGTTATGATCCTAAAGAACAAAACATTTATGCCACATCACATTCTCCTTTTAGAATTTTGTTAAATTAAACCTGAAACACTAGTACAACATACCCAATATAATATAATACATGTACGCAAACCTTACTCTTATCTCGATTAAGCTAAGCAAACAAAATAAATGCATGCATGACAAAAACAAAAAAAAGATTATACCTGAATACTATTAGGTGAGCAACGAGCACTAAGAACTCGGACCTGAAACTCAGTCTCTTTAATGGTTTTAGGCTTGAAAAACTGAGCAGATGACTAAAACAGAAGCTGATTTATCTGTAGGTTAATCATCTTACAACTACTTCTTTTACTTATGCAGATAGATGCTTAGATATTATGATATTTGAATCAAATAGATATGAGTAAGTTGTTGGCAGATCAGCCATTTGTGTCATCAATCCTTGCCTCAGTAAGTCTTCTGTACGCAAAAATTTATTATATCACTGGAGAAAATATATGTTTTTCCTAAGGATCGCACTGTATATCTTCTCTGACTTTCACTTGACTTTGCATTTGAATAACAGCTTCTAGGTTAGTCAATTTTGACTTTAAGCTCTGAGGAAAGCGTGAGAGATTAGATTGCTAGGATTCTAAAGAACCTGCTGCCTTTATGCACCATCAATTTCTGTCATTTTGTATCTTCATATTCAAAAATACTCTGTGTGGACTACAAAAAAATTCTCACTAGTGGAAGACTCAACATATCATCACCTTTAGCTCATTTAATACCTACATCCATGGCAAACAGTTCAACGGTATTTGTAAGGTTTAAAGGTCTACCAATCAAAACTTAAATAACCCACCATGATAACATTCAGACAAGTAACTTAAGCCATACTCTCATCAGGTTAGTGAATCGACAAAATCTTTAAACAAGATATAGTCTGGTTACATGAGTCAACAGGAAAAAAAAGTTAAGGGAAGCTTGATAAGAGTTACCTGAAGACAACCACATCACCAAGGGAGACCTTGTATTACTTGGCCAAGCTTCTCTACTACAACAAAGCCACCTACACCATAATGAATAGTTGATACATTCATCTTTGTATACAACAGGAGCTTGTATGAACTTCAAATATAGGAAAACAGAGTAGTTACAATTCAAGGATCTCATGAAACTGTCATAATGAGAATTATATGTATGAGACATTGAAATGCCACCAATAGGAACAATACTAGTACTAGCATAACAATCAGAGACATGAATAAATATATGTTGTAGTCAGTGATAACATGGAAAACAATTTTTTCAAGCTTTTAGAAATAACTACATGACAAAATTTACCATGGTTAAGCAGCTTGGATATTGTCAGTTGACAATATGAAATGGTGCAACAAGTTCTAAGAATGTAGAGAAAGTATTTCTGATAGAGGCAACTGTCTGCGTGCATAAGCATTAGAGGAGTAATCATCAGTAAATCACAACGAAAGACAATGCATACCATTGGGAACTACACTTACAGCGAAGTGCTTCTTCATCAGCTCTGCAAATTTTAATTTCCTGGTCTCTTATTAAGAGCTCTCCATCTCCAAAATAACAAATGCAAATATTGTGTAGCAAAGTTTAGTTAAGAGGTACATACACTTCATCATAAAGCAACTTCATAGCATGCCTCATTTGGAACCTCAGTTCTAACTCCTAAAATGAGAGCAAAAGACACATACATATGCATACATGTGTTGATTATATTGAAAACAACATATAAAAGATTAGCCTTTACATGTACAAGCACAAAACTAAGTATATGTGAAATATTTTGATCAGGAACTGAACTTAAGGAGGTTGCAAAGGATACTTCTCTAGAACTGGTGGTAGCTGCACAAATAGAAATAAGTATTCTTTGTTTATAAACAAGGTCTATTGAATTTTAATAAAAATATCCCCGACTGCAAATCAGATTTCAGAATTACTTCAGAACTCAAATGAAGCTCCTTAGCTTATAATTGACGACCTCATACTTAAATATGAATTGGAAAAGATTAATGTATTTATCTTTGGTAAGAAAGCTCCATCCAGGCAATACAAGTTCCGATGTTAAGGAATTACATTTACCTTCCGTTATAGAGAAGCAAGAATGTGATCAACTCACTTATGTTCCTTGAAGTCAATGGCCCTCTTTGGTGGGCTTAGTTTAAGATGTTGGACTATCATTTTCAGAATCCAATGCAAAAGGAATTTATTCAATAGAATCAACATAATGAAATTATACTAAATATGAAAGAAACTGACATTGCAAGCTGCAAGTTGGCTTATTGATTTAAAGATTATTATTAAGATTTTGTGTCATAAGAGGGATACAAGTAGTCGAACTTAAAAGAATTTTTTTTAGCACATATTCATGTATGTATAGACATTGCACATAGGTCAACCTTATCGAAAAGACATATACACACACTCAAGTCTTAACTCCCAAGTTTCAAAACTGACATATAAGTGGCAATGGATCGTAATCAGAAATTCAATATTATAGTAGCCTTCATAATTTTTTTCCTTACATTCAAGCCCTTGAAAGGAACTAAAGAATAAAATAAACTTGGTTGACATTGATGAGAAATTGAGTTTGAGCTCTTCGAAGAAGAAGGCGATAGAGTGATCAAGGAAATGAATTAGCTCAATACTTACAACTGCAATTTTTGTCTGATCAGTCCCTTACGTTTATTAGGAGTTGTGTTCGCATTCTATTCATAAAAGGAGTTGTATAAGAGTTATATTTGCACTATATTAGGTGCATTATATATTTGAATTAGGAGTCTGAAATTAGTTAAAGAAGTCTACGCATATGTGGGCTCAATGTGTATAAATACACGACAATTGTATAACTTGGGGATATATACGATAAATAGAAAAGCAAGGCAGAGAATTTTCTCTGCAAAATCCTTCTCTTCTTTCATGGTATCAGAGCAAGCCCTCTAATTTCCGATCCATATTTTTTAACCAAATCTTTCCCATCATGGTCAGTGGCGGATCCAAGATCTTAGGCTCATGGGTGCTCACTTCTCTTATTATAAAGTTACTATAAATGCATTGTATAACTATAAAGGTATACAACTATTTAAACGTTATAGTTAAAAACTCTTCATTTCTTAGAAAAACTAAGAAATGAAGTCCAAATTTTCCTAGCTTCTCTTACCAATTATAACTAATAATTTACTCTGGCAAGCTTTTTTCATTTATTTTTATGCTAAGGAAATGAGCACTACACAACCATTAAAAAATTCACACGTATATATACTATTACGAAATTCATTTTTGATGTACTTCATGGATCAAAAAGCTCGTTCCACAGAAACAGTAGCAACACGAAGAATGAGAGTCAAATTGATAAGCAAATAAACAAGTAGCCAAGTTTGATGCAAATTTGACTTCACTAATACTTTAGCAAAGTCACTAATTCTCTTCAAGTTGAAGAACCTCTTGTCAAAATTAAGAGCATAAACTATAAAATTATCAAGCTAACAACTGAGATCTCGAAGCTTATTGCTATCAAACTCATTTTTATAATACTCAGTCAATATCATTATCCTGTTCTTATTAAAATCACCAAATGAACTAACTGAATTCAAGCTAGTCATACCAAGAAGTAAGTCACTACTCACAGCATTAGAACAGTTATTAAGCTCTTGAAAATGTAAATTAATAAAAACATAACAAATATCAACACGCAAATGATGATAATATATAACATCAAGAGATTTACGCTTAGACTTTCTTGGAAAGTATTTACCATTAATGAAAATGTAATATCAAGAAGTGTTAATTGCCGCTAAAAATACACATTTAGCAGTAATTAAGCTATTATCGTTAATTAATTGTTGCTAAAGGTTATTTTTGTTTTTGTATCTATACATATTGATACATAATTTGCAAATAAAATTTTAAATGTTATATCAGATGTTGATCACCTACTGTTAACTCACGAGTCAGGCAAATCAGTCTTTGGTAGGGGTGGGCAAAATCAGTTCAAATATTCATGATCCGTCTAATTCATTTATGTCTGGATACGTTAATAATCCACTTATTTTATTATATGGACTCATTTGATCTGTTTCTTACATCCCATTTTAAATTTGGGCTAATATAATGCAATTCAAATTGATTCATGAGAAATTACAAATGTCTTTTTCAAAACATTCAAATATAATTTCTCATGAATCAATTTGAAATGCATTTTAATATGATATTATAAATAATAATTTATTTTATGTATATGTTTCTAAAGATTACTAA
>JAJOOO010017906.1:0-27226 GCA_029582685.1 Solanum piurae
ATAATTGTAGGCTGCCCAAAAAGCATACATATATACCTATATGTATATACCTAATACCAACACTTTCAATTTATATGTAATTCTAATTAGAAAATTACTTAAATACCCCCATACCATACCTTAAATTACGATCACAATTTTGTCAAGCAAGATTGCAAATATCACAAAATTTCAAGTTCCCAAAATGAGAATAAAACATATTGTAGTAATTAAGCAATGGTGTATCGACATGCGAAAGTTGGTCTAGTATTTAGGGGCGTTACAACTCTCTTCCCCTTAAATAAATATCATGTCAAAATTTACCTTACACTAGCCCTGGAACAAGTGCGGATACTGGGTCCTCATGTCTTCTTCTCTTTCCGAGGTAGCTTCTTTTCCAGAATGATTCCTCCAAAGTACCTTTACTAAGGGGATTCTCCTGTTCCTAAGTTGCTTTACTTCTCCAGCTTGAATTAGAATAGGTTCTTCCTTATACGTCAAGTAAGGATTAACCTCATTAGATTCAACTGGAAGAACATGAGATGGATCAGAATGATATCTTCTGAGCATTGAAACATGGAAGACATTGTCGATCTTGTCTAACTCAGGTGGCAAAGCCAATTTATATGCAACTCGTCCAACCTTTTCAAGTATCTCATAAGGTCCAATAAATCGGGGACTAAGTTTTCCTTTTTGGACAAATCTCATAATCTTTTTCCATGGAGACACCTTTAAGAATACTTTGCTCCAACTTGATATTTAATGTCACGCCTTTTAAGATCAGCGTACGACTTTTTTCTATCCGAAGAAATCTTTAGACGATCCTTGATAATTTTTACCTTGTCTTCTGTTTGTTGCACAATTTCAGGACCAATAAGTTTCCTTTCACCAACTTCACTCCAACAATGTGGGGTCCGACACTTTCTTCCGTATAAGGCTTCATAGGGAGGCATTCCAATACTCGATTGGTAACTGTTATTTTAAGAAAATTCTATCAAAGCCAAGTGTTTGTCCCAACTACTCTCAAAATTCATAATGCAAGCTCGAAGCATATCCTTCAAAATTTGTATCACTCTTTCCGACTGGCCGTCCGTTTGAGGATGGAACGAAGTGTTAAACCTCAACTTAGTACCCAAAGCTTCCTGCAAGCTACCCCAAAATCTAGATGTAAACCTTGGGTCCCGATCTGATACAATAGACACAAGGATCCCATGTAGTTTTACAATCTCATTAATGTACAACTCGGCTAAACTATCAAGTGAGTAATCCATTCTGATTGCTAAGAAATGAGCACTCTTGGTTAGCATGTCCACAATCACCCATATTGCATCATGATTTCTCTGAGTCCAAGGAAGTCCCGAAACAAAGTCCATAGTTATTCTCTCCCATTTCCATTCTGGCATCGATAAGGGATGTAGTAAACCAAATTGGACTTGATGTTCTGCCTTTACTTGTTGACAAACCAAACACTTGGAAATGAACTCCGCAATGTCTCTCTTCATACCATTCCACCAATAATGTTCTTTGATGGTCTGGTACATCTTTGTACCTCCAGGATGCATTGCATATGGTGAAGTATGTGCTTCATTCACTATTTCTCTCCTCAATTTGTCATCATTAGGGACACATAACTTGTTTTGATAAAATAATACACCATCCTCTGTTAATGTAAAATCAAGTTTTTCCCCATTTTTAACTTCTCTGGTCAATATTACAAGTTTCTCATCTAACTTTTGTGGTTCTTTCACCTGTTCAAGTAATATTGACTTTACTGGCAAATTAGCAATAACTGAACCATTTGAATCAGGTGTAAAACAAACATTCATGGCTCTTAACTCAAGGAGCAAAGGTAAAGGACTCAAAGAAATGCTTGCGAAGAATTTTCAACTTAAAGCATCTGCAACAACATTGGCTTTACTTGGATGATAATCAATCGTGCAGTCATAATCCTTGATGAGTTCAAGACATCTACGTTGTCGAAGGTTTAGCTCCTTCTGAGTACCCAAGTACTTTAAGCTCTTGTGATCAGTAAATATATGACATTTCTCTCCATACAAATAATGCCGCCATATTTTTAAAGCAAATACTATAGCAGCAAGTTCAAGATCATGAGTAGGATAATTCAATTCATGCGGTTTTAATTTCTGAGAGGCATAAGAAATTACCTTCCCTTCTTGCATCAAAACCCATCCGAGACCATTGTGAGAAACATCACTGTATACTACATACTCTTTCCCTTCAATTGGTAGAGTAAGTATAGGTGCTTTAGTCAACAAGGACTTGAGAGTTTCAAAGCTCTCTTGACATTTGTCATCCCAAATAAACTTTACTTCCTTCTGCAAGAGTTTAGTCAAAGGAGTGGCGATAATGGAAAAGCCTTTCACAAATCTTCTGTAGCATCCTACTAAGCCCAAGAAACTTCTTACCTCAGTCGGACTTTTGGGAGTTCTCCATTCAACAACTTGTTGTATTTTACTAGGATCCACCTTCACACCTTCAGTTGGTACAACATGTCCCAGAAAAGCTACTTCATTAAGCCAAAATTCACACTTGGAAAGTTTAGCATAAATTTCTTTCTCCTTCAAAATTTTCAAAATAATCCGAAGGTGTTTATCATGGTCTTCACTACTTCTGGAAAATATTAAAATATCATCTATAAAAACAACCACATCTGATCAAGATAAGACTGGAATACCCGATTCATTAGATACATGACTACCGCATGAGCATTTGTCAATTTGAATGGCATCACCAAAAATTCATAATGACCATACCGAGTTCTAAAAGCAGTTTTAGGGACATATTTCTCTCTAACACGTAGTTGGTGATATCTGGACCTTAAATCAATCTTTGAGAATACCTTAGCACCCTTCAGTTGGTCAAACAAATCATCGATTCTTGGTAGTGGATATTTATTCTTGATTTTTATTTTGTTCAATTGTCTATAGTCAATACAAAGCCTAAGAGTGCCATATTTATTCTTTACGAATAAAACAGGGGCTCCCCAAGGAGAAACACTAGGTCGAATAAAACCTTTCCCAAGTAGTTCTTGCAATTGAGCTTTCAATTCTCTTAACTCTGCTGGAGCCATTCTATAAGGGGTGATCGAAATAGGAGTAGATCCAGGAATAAGCTCAATTGGAAATTCAACCTCTCTTTCCGGGGGCAATCCCGAAAGGTTTTCTGGAAATGCTTTTGGAAAATTACATACAGCAGATATGTCCTTGATACAAGGACTCTTCAACTATGTATCAACTATGTGAGCAAGGTATGCCCCACAACCTTGACGCATCAACTTTCTTGCCAAGGCCGCCGAAATAAAACTAGATGCCACTGATCTTTCACTTTGTACAATGATGTGTGAAAATGTAGGATCTTTAAAAGTCACATGCTTAGACCTACAATCTACCACCGCATGATATTTATAAAGCCAATCCATCCCGATAATAACATCAAAATCCTTGAAGGGCATTTCAATTAAATCAGCAGGGAAGACTAGGTTTTGAATCACGAAGGGACAATCTTGGTAAACTTGATAACCCAAAGGACTTTCAACTAGCACATCGTAATTAAGTCTCACAGATTTCATATTTTCAGGAAGAACAAGTGATGAACAAATATAGGAATGTGTAGAACCAGGATCAAATAATGTAAACACACATAAGACAAATAAGTGAAATTTATTGACAACTACGTCTTGTCCATCTTGATCATCCCTCTGCCTCATAGCATAAGCGCGTGCAGTAGCCCTTTGCCCACTAGCTTGATGAGCTCTACTTGTACCTACTGCCTGGGTGTTTTTAGGTCTTACACCTCTATTAGTTTGAGGAGGATTGACAGAAGGCTTATGAACTGAACCTTCAGTTCTCAACGATGGAGCATTATTAGGATTAGGACAATCCTTCACTTTATGATCAAAGCTCCCACAATTGAAACATGCACCAGAAGCTCTCCTGCAGGTACCATAATAAATCTTTCCACATTGTGGACAAGTGGGAACGCGAGGCTTGCCTTGGCCATAATTTGGAGTGCTAGCTATAGAAAATTCTGATCTGTTTTGCCTTTGTTGAGGTGGCCTGTTATCACTACCAGCCTTAGAATTATCAAACCTTCCCCTTTTGGATGGACCCCCAAAATCTGGTCTAGGCTTTCATAATTTGTTTTCATTTCTACTAGCTGCTTCTTTATCAAGTTGTTCCCAAGTAAAAGCAGCAGACACTAACTTACAAAATTTCTCATGTTGCAGGATCGCCACATTCTTCCTAATGGAATCATTTAAACCGTCTTCAAACTTCCTGCACTTGTCTTTTTTCTCTTTAATAATACCACCAACATAGCGAGAGAGCCTTAGAAACTTTTGTTCGTATTCAGCAATAGACATGCCTCATTGCCTTAGATTCAAAAACTCCTTTTTCTTTGCATCACAATAAGCATGTGGGACATACTTCATACGAAATTCCTTAAGAAAATCATCCCAAGTAAGAACAGGAGGTTTTACCTTGGCATTCGGAACACATACCCACCAATCGTAAGCATCCTTTTGTAATAGGGAAATAGCACACTTAAATTTTGCAACATCTGAGCACTCTAACTGCTCAAATACCCTCTCCATGCGATCAAGCCATTGTTCAGCATCAGTGGGATCAACAGTGCCTTCAAACTCCACTCCACCCATTTTCCTCATTTTCTCAAAGTTAATCCCGTGGGGATCATGCATCGATCCAGCCATGTGATGGAAGAATTCAGCCATTTGTTGAAAATGAGGATTCATGGTTTGAGTACCATGACTCATGTGAGGATGTGGACCAGCTTTTACACCCTGATGGTTTCCCACTTCAGAACCACTAGTATGGGGAACATACTGATTCGAGATATGTTCTCCAACCCCTTCCAGTGCATGAGGTTCGGAAATAGAGGCACCCGAACCTTCATGAGCAGCTTCCATAGGTCGGTCAGAAGAAGTGGCCATGACTTAATTCCTTCAAAAGGAAAGATCACATTGCATTAGGGATATGTACTTGATGCATATGCACTCTACATGCGATAAAAACATTATAAACCATGTAATTGCCCAAATAATAAAAATAGAACATTTTTCGAAAGTGAACAAGTATACAAGTAATTCAAATCAAAATTCCTAGAACCACAAACCTAGGCTCTGATACCAATACTTGTAGCAACCCTTTCGAAAATATACTACCACTTGAACAATAAATCTAATTAAATACTTGCGACATTTAAAAGATGTTAATTATGGCCATATTGATTTTAATCTAGTAGAGGGATTAGATGCATTATGACCTCTGAAAAGTAATTTAAGCAAATAACCGACAAGCTTTTCATGTATATATATATTATCCTCACACTCAAGGATGAAATAACAAGA
The DNA here is from genome assembly GCA_029582685.1 of Solanum piurae. Classification (NCBI taxonomy): domain Eukaryota; kingdom Viridiplantae; phylum Streptophyta; class Magnoliopsida; order Solanales; family Solanaceae; genus Solanum; species Solanum piurae. The sequence continues at coordinate 5,366 of JAJOOO010017906.1, forward strand.
ATATTACTAGCTTCCGAGTACCAAAATCATCCTGCTCATGCTTCACACAAACATTCATAAAGTAATAGTAGATTCAGGATATTACAAGACCTGGGTTTACACACACCCCAAAAAAAAAAAAACATATAGCGATACTTATATTACAACCCATGGTGACATGACCAAATAAGCCCTCAAATTCACCAAGTAAATATACAAAACATAGATCATGTACAAGTCCTAAGGTTTATACAAAATATATATGCCTATATGCAAATGTGATCTTCCTTAAATCTTTGAAAATCTACATTTTCAATGGCCAACTTCAAGCATCCTCTTGAACAATCCCTACGATAGAAACAACTATCGCTAAGCATATAGCTTAGTGGTGTAAAAACTATAGGTTTGGAGCCCTCAAATTCAGCAAGTTACCATTCTCAAGTTAAGGGCAGCATAATTGAACATACTAAATAAATCAAGTAAACAATATATAAAGTGTATCAAGTTCGATATTTAAATATCCAAATGTCAAGAACGCTCATAGCACCATTTTCCAAGAGATTCAACAACAAGGCTCGCCCAATATATACATCACGTCGTCACACCAAGCACAAACATGTATCAAGATGGGTCAAAACCCAATAATCAAGAGAACCAAGAACCATATTAAAAATGGCTTACTTGTTCGTACTAAAATGTACAACTTCCATTCTTAAGACGGACTAAAAATCCAGAGTCAAGATGGTAAATGATCTGAATTAAGAGGCATGCCAAGAGTGACAAAGTCACAGCCACAAGAAGGACAGGGTCCCAACAAGAGTGCTAATTGATCAAACAATCCGTACAAGTGGGCGAGTTACACAAGCGTCTTTAACGTCTTAAAGAATACCAACACGACAATGAAATGTTACAAGAGGTAACCATGGTACCAAGATCAACTTTCAGATATACCAGCAATTAAAAGAGTGCAAGTACAAGTTTATACACAAACCTCAGTGCTTTAGCAAAGAAACAGTCCAACACAACTTCGCGAGTTCAAACCGCAGGCCAACCAACATTTCAAGGTCCTGAACTTGTTCACGAGTATATACAACCTTAAAAATACAATTAAATATCTTATTTAATTCCTAGAAGCTCAATAATGTCGAAGTAAAACAGGACTATCATCATAAGTAAGCTTAGCCTGTACAAATACGACTATGCTCCCAAATCAGTGATTCTCGCCAGCCTAGTACCTCATGTCGCAACTTAGATTTGAAAAGGAAAACTGAAAATCTGGACTGTATATCCTTCATGAAAGATGTAGGTACGTATCTTAAGGTTGCAAGAATTCAAGAATCACCGCAAAATATACTTTGTAGAAAAAGATATCATCGATACACTAACAGTTGTCCATACCGGATTTCTAAATCCGAAATCTGGACAGAACTTGTTCTATGTTGCGTCCCGTATTTCGAATCCATAACAGCTAAATTAGAGTTTTACATAAACATAGGAGTAGTAGGTATACGAATGAGATTTCCAAATCATATTTATTCACTGTAAACTAAGTTCTATAGAAAGATATATGCATAAAATACCAAACACTACCCAGCTCAGAAACAGATTTCGTCACTTACCAAAAAAAAGAGTGTCTCTCCAATTCCAGCAAAAAAGACCTAGATTTTTCTCTTGTGATTTTGATAGTAATAGAGTTAGAGAGAGTTCACCACGTTTCTTAGAGCTAAGGAACACTAATTTCACTATAGAGGAGGTCTAAACATATAGTCAGCAAAAATGATATTTATCCCCTTCGCAGCTGTTCAAAGGTGCTGCCCAAATAATTGTAGTCTGCCCAAAAAGCATACATATATACCTATATGTATATACCTAATACCAACAATTTCAATTTATATGTAATTCTAATTAGAAAATTACTTAAATACTCCCATACAATACCTTAAATTACGATCACAATTATGTCAAGAAATATTGCAAATATCACAAAATTTCAAGTTCCCAAAATGAGAATAAAACATATTGTAGTAATTAAGCAATGGTGTATCGATATGCGAAAGTTGGTCTAGTATTTAGGGGCGTTACAGTTTTCAAAACCAAAAATTAAATATGCCTCCGCATCATGGACCCGCCCTCATATTTTGATATTTCGGTCTTTACTCATGTTTATCTATCTAAAATAATTCCTAAACATCATGAGATCTTTCCTATCACAAATCACGATTCTTGAATCCATAATTCAATTCAAGAATCCGTTAAGAGTCAAGTCAAGAAGTCAAGAGTTAAGTAAAGATAAGTTCTTAAAGTTTTTAAAGGTCTTTCACAAACATTTTAACTTTGTTTTAAGGCTTAAGTTCAAGTTAAGCAAAGAGTAAAGATTTAAAGTTTCATTTCTTCAAAGAAGTATATGGGAACTAAGTATTCCCAAGAAGTTTGAAATTGTTTTCACATTTTGAGAAAGAAAAGGGAACATCGTTTCCAAGAGAGCTTTTAACCTAAGTTTTAAACAATTATCTCAAACCAGAGAAAGAAGTTGTTTTAAAACATATGAGCTAAGTATATTTTTGGGAGTAGTATTGAGTACCGATATGGGGATGCGAGTTCATATTAACTCAAGTCTCCACAAACCATGTAGCCATCATGGATATTAATGGGTCATACTTTTTAAATGATCACATAAGTTTAGCTAGTGGATCCACTAATTTAAGTAGTTCTATATAACGGCAAAGTATAGGACAGTCTGGCAACGTAATGGTAAGAACGTTGTATCAGCACTTAGGATCATAGTGGTGGTTTTCGGTTAGAGAAACTCCCACAGAGATTATATTATTTTTTTATATAAGTAAAGTTGAGTTTGTTATTGCATTTCATTTATCGAACTAAGATGTTTTCAACTGTTTTATAAGCCTTATATATTGCATGTGCTTTATCGCTTTATATTTGAGTTAAGTAATTCAGAAGTTGAGAAGAGCCAAGGTAAGTGTTTTCTTTAGATTCATTTCAAGCCTATATCTTGTCTTAGCATTCCAACTCGCATACTCGTACATTCAATGTACTGATTCCAGTTGGCCTGCATCTTATTATGATGAAGACACATGTAACCAGGATCATCATCCAGTGTCTCGTTGATCCATCTTGAGCATTCAGAGTCTGTTGGTGAGCCTCTTTGCATTCCGGAGGACTCCTTTATTTGCTTCCTAGTCTTTCAGATGTTAGGATGGTCGGGGGTCCTGTCCCGACATCCTTCTTTGTTTTAGAGGCTTCATAAACAGTTAGCAGTCAGATTTCATTACATTATCATTTCATATGTTAAGACTTGAGTTGCCATTTGGCCAAGTTGAATGGTGCTTTTTAAACATTCTAAGTTATTATGCTAAGCTATTTGAGTAAGTTCATTTGATCGTTATAGAAATGCTTAGAGTCTTCCACTAAGTCAGTAAGCCAGGCCAAGGGTTCGCTTGAGGCCAGCAATGGTCTTCGAGTGCCAGTCCTGCCTATGATGTAGGCTCGGGCGGTGACAAATAGTTACCATTCCAGCATCTAGATGGCTCCTTATGAAGCGCTTTATGGGAAAAGATGCATATCTCCTATTGGATTGTTTGAGGTTGGTGAAGCTGGGTTGATAGGATAAGACTTAGTCCATCAAGCTATAGAGAAAGTGAAAGTTATTCAAGGGAGGTTGAAAACATAGATGTTAGGAGAAGGGACTTAGAGTTTGAAGTAGATGATTGGGTTTACTTGAAAGTTTCACCCATGAAGGGTGTTATGATATTTGGTAAGAAGGGGAAACTTAGTCCCCGATATATTGGTCCTTACTGAATATCCAAGAGGATTGGCAACATAGCTTATGAGTTAGAGATACCACAAGAGTTAGCAGCGGTTCATCCGGTATTCCACATCTCCATGTTGAAAAAGTGCATTAGCGATCCTTTACATATTATACCTACTAAAAATATTGGTATTAAGGATAGCTTATCATATGAGGAGATTCCTGTTAAAATTCTAGATAGCCAAGTTCGTAAGTTGAGGATTAAGGAAGTAGCATCAGTCAAAGTTCTTTGGAGAAATCAGTTTGTTGAGGAAGCTACTTGAGAAGCTGAGGAAAATATGAAGAAGAGATACCCACATCTCTTCAAATCCGGAGGAGTTCCAAATTAAGGTACTAATCCTTTTCTTAGCATTTATTTTAAATTGGCATGTTGTATTTACATTTTTCTTGTTGGGTGGTTGAGCTAGATGTTAGATGTTACGTCCTTAGCCTTCTAAGATTAATCTCATTTGAGGATGAATGATCCCAAGGGGGAGATATTGTAACACCCCTCTACTAGAAAGACTTGGAAGTAGAAAGAAACCATTTTGGAAATAATCAAATTTGGAAAGTATGACAAAGTTAAGTGAAGTATGAGTTTTGAGACAACTTCTAACGAAATTAACTCCTATATCAGGATGTGTTAGGTGTGCTACAAGATACCGTAGGAAATATCTTTGAATTATCTTTACAACGCCGCTGAGTTTGTTCAGTTTCGAGTTCTTATGACCGAGGTATGCCGAATTGAAGTAGGGATGTCTAGATAAGGAAAGTCAAAACTAAATTTTTGAAGGGTATTATGGTGTTTTCACTACCCAATTGATTTATTTCATTTTTGGTAATTAATTAGGGGTCTAAACTGAATTGGGTCAGTTTAGGCACTCAAAGATTTCACGCTAGGGTTTTAGAGAGAAGAACTCAAGAGAAAAGAGAAGAGGAAAGTCAAGATTCATCGACTTCGTGAGGAATTGATTGTGGAATTCGTCAAGGATTTTATCCTACGAGGTATGTGAGACTTTCATATTGTTGGGATTGCTCACCCACATGCCAAACATGTTTATTTCAGCATGAAGTCGTCCTAAAAAGATTGGAAGTTTAAATGTTCTTGATGTGTGTTCTTGAATTTGGGTTGAGATTGAGGAGTTTCTTGACGTTATAGTTTTGTTTGAGGTTTTTTAGTTAGATTCTTGTGTATACATATTGGGTATCTGAATCTAAAGAGAATTTGAGAAAAGGAACCAAGTTTAGGCGAATTGGGGTTAGAAACCTAAGAAGGAAAAAGTCGGGCGAATCTGGGTACCCACGCGGACCTGTTCCTCAGGATAGGAAATTTTCTCTCCACGTCGCGGATCGGTCACTGACCCTTCTGCCTCTAAATTTATTTCACGACCAAATATTTAAATGCATCTCCGCATCGCGGACTTTCTTCCAGACAGTGATTTCTTCATTGTTTCTCATGTTTAACTATCTAAAAACACTCCTAAACATCATTAGATCTTTCCTATCACAAATTACAATCCTTGAATCCATAAATTCAAATTCAAGGAAAGTTAAGAGCCAAGTCAAGAGAAGTTCACAGAGTCTTCCAAAAGTCATTTACAAATGTTTTAACTTTGTTTAAAGACCTGAGTTTTTTCACATTTAAACAACAAAGGAAACCGAGATTACCAAAAGATCCTTTGAGCTAGTTTTCAGTAAAGAGTAAATGCTTGCACAATTAATCAAGAGTGGAAAAATTGATTTCCAAGAGAGCCTTCGGGCTAGTTTTTGAGTTATTATCTCAAACCATGGAGTTTAGTTTTTAAACACATGAGCTAGTATATTTTGGGAGTAGTATTAAGCACCGATATGGGGGAGAGTTCAGACAACTCCCAGTCCCCATAAACCATGTAGCCAACATGGGTAGAAAAGAGTCATACTTTTTATATGATTCCATAGTGCTTTTTAGCATAGACTAGTATAACCACTTAGTAGTCAGGTTCTATACCCTCGGTAAGGTATAGGATGGCCGCAGCGTGAGGCAAAATGTTGTATCATCACAATAGCTCTTAAGTGATGGTTGTCGGTTAGAAAAACTCCCATAGAAGTATTTTATATTATTATATACACAGAGTTACTTGTATTTTTATATACATCCAGAGTTTATATTGTATCTTTGCATAAATACAGAGTTACTATTGTATTTATAAATACACAGAGTTGATATCCATGTTTTGAAGCTTTTCTTTATAATGCTCTTATTTATAGTACTATATATTGAAATGAGTTACGTTCAGTTTGAGTTGAGTTGAGACCAGGTCTGTTCTTTCAATTCCTTTCAAACTTATTTCTTGTTTTAGAATTCCCATCGCATGCTCCTACATTCAATGTACTGATGTCAGTTGGCCTGCATCTTTTATGATGCAGATACATGTAAGCATGATCAGCATCCAGCACACCGTTGATTCTAGTTGATCTTCAGAGTTGTTGGTGAGCCTCCTTGCTTTTGGAGGATCCCCTTTTTATTGCTTTCAATATTTTAGTTCATTAGGATTTCGTGGGTCTTGTCCCGACATCCATCTCAGTTATAAGAGGCTTCATAGGTAGTAGTTGGTTTTAGTTTTTGATTCTTTCCATTCATGTTTTGATGATTGAGACTTCAGTGCCATTTTGGCTAGTGAATGTTTATACATTCTAAGTTATTTATTGAGATTTCAGTTTACTTTTAAAGTATTTTATCATGAGTAAGTCTTCCGCTAAGTAGTAAGTCAGGCCAAGGGTTCACTTGGGGCCAGCAATGGTTCTCGAATGTCAGTGCTGCCCAGGGTGTAGGTTCGAGGAATGACAAAAGTATTTACATGTCAAAATATACTTGTTGATTTTTCTTGTGAAACAAAGTATTTTCTTACAATCTAGATTTTTTTATGAGAAAATAATTATACAATCATCATTTATGTCACATCAACATACCAATTGATCTATTTATTTAACTAATGCAAACGTTTATCCTTGCAACAGATGATCAAGAATTTGAAGTCACGAAGGATCTTCAAATTTGGAGTGAGTTGAAAAACTATCGAAGATGTTAGCAGATGAACAAGTTCAAGTGCAAGAATTTAATTAAACCTACTTTACTTATTATCTAGGCTATTTGCTTAAAATATTAATTACGATCTCTACATATATATTCTAGATTCTTAGTTTTCTTTTTCTTGGATTTTTAAAACCACTTTGTTTTATGTAATTACCTACATACCATGATTATATATATATATATATATATATATTATCAGCAATTTATATATATTATGGACTCTACTTTATAAGTTATGAAGTTTTGTACAATTACATATGAAATAATGATTTTTAATTATCAATCACAAGGGACAAAATGTAACTAATTTTCATTTAATAATATTTATTTTATAAAAAATATCAATAAAAATTAATGAAAGGATTCCGGTCTCTAAAAGATCCTATAATATCTCCTTCTGAAGTTATCTACGACCAAAATAAAAATTAACGAAGGGAAAATGCTATCGCAAAAAGAGATCTAACGATCAATTTTTCTGTCATCACTAAAGATTTCTTAACGACCGAACTAGAATTTGGTCGTCTACTTTTAACATCGGAGCTACTAACAACAGGAGACGAGCAACTTTTTTCCGGTCGTAAGTGACTAATAATGACTAGATTTACACTTTTAGCGACTTAATTTTCTTTCGCTAAAGACCCATTTTCTTGTAGTGTAAGTGGGAGATTGTTAAGGTATATACTATTAATCTTGTGTTTAGACATAGTATTCTAACAATTTTCAAGATTAAATATATAAGTGGGAGATTGTTAGGGTATATACTATTAACCATGCATTAGATATAGTACATTATAACAATTGTGATGGTTAAAAGTCTAAGTGGGAGATTCTTGGGATATATTCTATTAACCATATGTTAAGATATAATATGTATTATAGAATATATATTTATTCAGTTTTAATAGAACATATATTCGTTTATGGTGTCTGTTTACTTATATAGTAGATGATTTAGTGCATAGAGTTTTAGCTTATACACAGAGGATAAAATCATCGGTTCTTATAGGTATAATGTTTTTGTTTACAATCTAGGATGGATATTGGACATGCCATCGGTACAATTGTAGAACAAGATTGTATGTAGTTTATCTGTATTATGGGAACTGTATAGTTACCACTTCTTGTGCTAGTCATTTTGTATGTATTAAACGGTACCAAGTAGAGATAGTTGTTTAAGACTGGCTGACAAAAACATAAATATTCTCTAAACTATTAAATGTACTTATATTCTTAATCCTGATATAACTATTATGATCTGTATATATTAATTATCATTTTGATTTATTAAAAGGTGAGATTCTGAGATGGGTCAACATGCCTGGTATATTGGATGATAATAACATATATTGGTGAAATAATAAGTTAGTTGATGGAATCCATGTCTCGTTATAGAGATTGATTGATATGCCTTTTTGAGAAACTTATAAGTTTATCATCGTTTCAAACCTTGCAAGTGGATTTATGAATCCGACACATGAAATAAGTTAACCAGTGTTCTAAAGGAAATTAATCATTAAAATAAATTCGTCAGCATTTTAATTTATTGATTAGTATCTGTAATCTTAACATGGGGAATTACATAAGTGTTTAATGGGGAATTACAAAATACAAATAGAGGAGTGCAATTATGAATTTTAAGTGGAATGATTTGTAATTTATTATGGTAAGTATAATTCAAATTAATTATTTGGAATTATTACCATTATAGGAAGCCTCGGTATTTAATTCTATGGTCCCTACATGCCCATATTAAACTAGAACTCAGAGTCCTACTTCTAAGGAAAAAGAAGAGAAGAGGTTTAGTTTTGGTTCAACAAAAATTAACGTGTGATTTTTCTTGCTTTCACGAAAAACTGAGTTTTCCTCTCCTTTTTGGATTGGGAAGAAATCTCTATAAGTAGGGATTCTCCTAACCTAGAAAAGAGGGTATAAGTTTTCTATACGATACATGCCTACCCAAGTATTGAGGGAGTTCAGATGTGAACTTGGGATGACTGTAGAAGACCATAGTTGTTGTCTATCTTGTGGATTTTGCTTGCAGGTCTGTCTAATTCGCTTGAAGGTATCTGCTCACGCTTCAAGAGGTAATTCTTAAATTAAATTTCAGCAAGTTTATGTGTTCTAGCATGATTATGTTTCCTAGAATAAATTATTATTGGTTATTATAAAGACAGAGAAATAAAGTAGAAGAAAGAATATTTCATTTATGAGACTCTTGTAGAGTTATAATACATATGGAATAAACAAAATAAGCCTAAGCTAACTCCTAGAATGCAGGAACAAATAATGACAACTAATACAACTAACACATGAATAAATTGAATAAACCTAATACAAATCAAACTGTGCATAGTAAAAATACATCTTCTTGAATAGTCCCTTGAAGAAAAGCATTGTTGACATCTAGTTGATGCAGTGGCCAAATCATTTGTACAAAAAGTGTAAGAACCGTTCGAATTGTGGTTGGTTTAACCACTGGACTGAAGTTTTTGTGAAAATCAATTCCAGGCCTTTGAGTGAACCCTTTTGCCACTAAAAGGGCTTTGTACCTATCAATGGAGCCACCATCATTAGTTTTAATTCGAAACAACCACTTACAAAGGACAATATTCCGGGCATGGTCTGGTGGAACCAAGTCCCAAGGCTGGTTCTTCATTAGTACATCAAATTCAGCTTGCATGCGTCTCTCCAATACGGAATTTTTTGTGCTTGCTTGTCTGTTATAGGGATAGATTGTGCATGCTGGTTCATTTGGGCAGTGTAGTCAACAATTTTTTGTTTCTTGAAGAAGTTGTTTTGTGATCTCATTACCACAGTACGTTGTCTATGAGTGGAATGTAACAATAGATTCATATGGGGAAGGTAAATTGATAGATGGGGCTGGTAGAGAAGATGATGAGGGTGGTCGACGCCGATAGATGTGAGTAATTGGTGGACGATAATTTATGGAGATAGACAAGGAGAGGAGACAGAGGGTTGGTTGGCTCTGGAAAACAAAATGAGGCTGAGGGTGACCAACCGGGTATTGTATATACCTAATAGAATAAGAATGTAAGGAAGTAGTGGGGGTATTACCTCGTTCCTGAGTCTTGGAGTGATCTGCCTTCGGGTAGTTCTCATGTGCGGCATGAATTGACCATGCATCTTGGCGTGTATAGCGCCAAGTGGAATAGTAGGGGGCAACTGGGTGGTATCAGTATCAAGTGTAGAGTCTGGAGGAGCAACAACGTTAGACTCATTTGGAGAAGAAATGTTTTCCCATGTTAACGAAGAAAATTTCTGATTCAAGTGAGAAAACATACTGTCAAATGGAAAAACATTTTCACAAAATTTTACATCTCGAGAAAGAAACTGTTTAGAACTGGTAGGGTCAAAACACTGATGGGAATGATGAGTTATGGAGAAACCTAGATACACACATGGTTTGGAGTACGGTTCTGATTTATTTTGGGCATATGGTCGAAGATACGGGTAGCACAAACAACCAAAAATACGAAGAGATGCATAAGTTGGTTTGTCATTAAAAAGAACTTCAAATGGTGACCTATTATTAAGGGTTCTAGTGGGTAGACGGTTGATGAGATATGTGGCATGATGACAGGTAAATGACCAAAAATAAGATGGTAAGGCAGCTTGATGAAGTAGTGTTTTGTCTGTCTCAACTAGGTGACGATGGCGTCTTACAGCCACGGCAACCCGTTAAGGCGTGTATGGTGGAGAAACAACGTGTTGTATGCCATTGGAATGAAGATATGAGTCAAGTATTGGATATTCGTCTCTTCCATCACTGTAAAGGGTGAGTATTTTTGTATCAAAATGTTTTTCAAGCAAACGATGTAAGTGGGGAATTTTTTTTTTAACTTCAATTTTGTTTTTCAGTGTGTATAACCAGATGTACTTACTATACTGATCAACAAAAATACAATAACAACGTTTTTTTGAGTGGGCTGTCTAGTTGGGGCATGCCAATTTTTGTTGTTTGGTGGGTGTCGAGTATTGCATGAGGCTTATTGGGAATATATGACGCGTTGAGCAACTGTTGCGGTCACCTAAGTGGTGGTCTTATTTAGGTCCTCATATTTGAGGAAAAATCGTGAACAAGAAGTTTGTCGAAAAGTTCAGCTTAGTTGATGGGAGAATTGCGTGCCCGTATTGCTGCTGAAATATCACGGAACTCCGTACCGAGGCCACTCAATATTTTCACCACAAGTTTTTCGTTATTGATCGGTGAACCGGCTATGGCGAGTTCATCAGATAGAGATCGAAGCTCATGCACATAGTCAACAATAGATTTGTTATCCTTGCTGACTCGACTGAGATGGTGGCAGAGGCTGAAGATGCGAGTTTGAGACTTGTTCGCAAAAGAGGTGTGAAAGTGATCCTAGGCAGCCTTGGAGTTGTTAGCGAACGTGACAATGGATGCGATTGTGGCATCAACAGAGGCCATAAGAGCATTTTGAATCGGTTTATATTGTTGAAACCAATCTTTGTACTCGGGATTGGCAGTTTCAATTGCGTTAGTGACGATTGTTTTTGGAGGAGACAACGTGGTGCTGTCAAGATGACCATTGAGGTCATGGCCTTGAAGTAGCATGGCAATCTGGGTTGTTCAAACTGTGAAGTTGTGGCTGCCAGACAGTTTAATGGAAAGTTGAGAGGCTGGGTTAAACTGAATCATGTGTTTAACGACAGGGGAAGCATCAGCATTCGCAACTGGCGTGGAGGGGGCCATTGACGAGGAGGAAAAAAATTTACTCGTTAGAGTATTTGTGGCACTGATACCATATAAAGACAGAGAAATAAAGTAGAAGAAATTTATATTTCATTTCTGAGACTCTTGTAGAGTTTTTATACATATGGAATAAACAAAATTAGCCTAAACTTACACCTAGAATGCAGGAAGAAATAATGACAACTAATACAACTAACACCTGAATATATTGAACAAACCTAATCCTAATCCAACTGTACGTAGTAAAACAATGTTACAACACTAGTAAAACACTAATGCTAATGCGCTATTACTTATCGATTATTCATGTAAGCAGTACAATTCTGGTATGCTTCCGTTGTGCATACAAGTTTTCCAACCCTTTCAAATGTTGATTTCTTTAGTTTGACCAGAAGAATAAGATGGAGGCTACTGAATGGTGGTTGATTTGTGGGAATGGATACTAACAAGAACTTGGAAGATTGTGCATTTATTTCATATTTTTCTCTCTATGATATCTCTTTATTTTGTAATTTATGTAATTTTTTTCTTTTGTAATTAAGTTTATACTTTCTGTAGATTTAATGTAGTAACTTATGACTTTGTTGGACATAATTATCTTTTTTCTCCCTTTTTTTGACCTTTTACTTCCTTAAAACACACTAAAATCTATACAATAATATGCTGAGTTTTTTTAACCATTATTTATATGTTTTGGTGAAGAAATTTATTTATTTATTTTCTTGTATTTTGCAATTTTTATATTTTTATTATAAAATAATAAATATGTCAATTAACTGTTCATTCATATTTCATAATGTAAAACTTGATGATCTTTATTTTCATTACTGCCATAATTCTTAAGTATTATAATCCCTAAAATAATTAATAGTTGTATTCATACATTATTTCGATATGCATATTATATTCTTATAAATAGAGACATTGTAAGACTTTATAGAAATGATTACATTAGCGTTTTCAAGCTGTTATGTTACTGGTAAGTACTTATTATATTCATGTTTTAGTTTGAATTGAATAATAAAATAAAGTTCATTGAGGTAATCGTCTTGTGGGAATGAATGTTGACAAGAGCTCGATAAATTGTACAGTGATAAAATATTTTTTTCTTCTAAATTTTAATAATGAAGATTGTAAGAGTGATTCTCTCTATTGCTTCTCTTTAGTTTATATTTTATACAAATTATTTATTGCCGTAAATTTATAATTTCTTTTGTTTCAAAATAGTAACCTATGTCTTGATTGAGAGTTATCTAACTACTAACTAAACATTTTCATTCTATGAAGTCAATTATATATCTATCTCTCTCTCTCTCTCTCTATATATATATATATATACTTATTTTTACTACCTTAAAAACATGAACTCCTAAATTGAATGTTGAATTACTATAATATCCCAATAAAAAATACTCAATTTATTTTATTTATTAATTTAATTATTTGTATTATATTAAATCTAGATACCCTTTCATATTAAAGGGTTGTGATTTTTTCGAAGAGATGTGACTTTTCCAAAGGGTTGCGACTTTTTTGACGGGTTTTGACATTTTCGATGAGTTGTGATTTTTTCGAAGGGTTGTGATTTTTTCAAAGAGTTGTGACTTTTGCAAAAGGTTGTGATTTTTCTGATGAGCAGTGACTTTTTCGAAAGGTTGTAACTTTTCTGATAAGGAACAATTAGCACCTATTAATACTACTATTTGTTCGCTATAAATAGAGGGTTTACTCTCACCTTTAAACTACAATTTTTAAAGTTTTCAACTCTTCTTCTTCTTAAAAATCTTAGGGTTATTTGCAACAGTTGATTAAGTTCAAAATTCAATGAAATTTGAGGTACCACAAAAGAAAGAGTTGGTGAACAAATTGTAGCAAATCATTCATAAATTCTCACTGGTATTTTTTATTACGATTTCCATGAGTTAACAGTGACGAAAAGTTATGGGAAAGAAAATAATAATAAACAAATATGAAAAAGTCACATGATTTGGGTAAGATAGTTCTTCTTTGGTTTTTTGGTTTTTTGGTTTGTTTTTTTTTTTTAACCCTCAAATGAAGCAGCTTCTTTCTGAGTTTGCTAAAACAACGGGCATCAACGTTGTCCATTGAATCAGTAGTTTTGATGTTAAATCAACTATTTCAAATTTTCACTTTTACTTATAATATGATAATATAGACATGATAATAAGTATTTTTTAATAAATATGTAAGTAAAAATCAATGAAGAAACTGAAGTGTTGGTGACAAGATATTTTAATCAATGGAACACTATAGTGAATATAGCATGAAAATATATTTTAATCTTCCTTCTTCATTGGCTATGTATCGTTCCATATATTTTTTTGTAATTATTTTTTATTCATTTTAATTTAAGAAAATTTTATGTCACAAGATACACTTCTTGTTAGCTATATAAAAATACATAAGAAAATAATGATTGGTCATGAAATAATCTTAAATCAAATTAAAGATTCTATAAACAATACTTTAAATTTTATTCATCTATTAATTTTTATTATTGAAAAAGTTTAATATATTATATCACGATATAACTTCTATAAGATTCTAGATAGTTTCATTAGACAATAACTATATGATATGTATGCGGCAAGAAAAGGAGAAGACTACAATTCTACAAATATAAGGTAGAAACTTAAAGAAATGAAATATTTTTCACCAAAGGTGATGCTGTTCATATGTTAAACTTAAATTATGCTACTGAAATATATATAAATATATATATGTATATCTAAAATAAAGAATTGGTCAAGCCAAATATTTGACATAAACTCAAACCTCAATTTAACCATCATTTGTTATAACAATAAAATACCTTTTTTTTGTAGAATTATCTCTCTATGATAGTCTTACTCAAATATTAATTGGTAAAAGATAGATTACGTATAAACATAAAATATTGAAATATGTATGGTAATCCTTATTAGTGTCATGCACATACTAAATTTCAAGTATGAATATTTAAGAGAAAAAATATACTTAAATGGTGTCCATCATTTATGTTCATAACCTCAAGAGGAAAGACTATTGGTGACATTTTTTGTATTGATATATTTTTAAAATTTTGTTGGTTAGATTCGTTTACAAAATTGGGTGAAGTAAATAATACTACTACTTAAAAGATGTCACTTTCTCCCCATATTTAATGTTGAATATAATTTGAAATGTTTCAATAATATCTGATAATTTCCATCTCAAAATACAAGTAACTCTCTGACAATCTGTATTAATCATTTAAAAGCACTTGACCTATGTTCTTTAAACTATAATTATTTACTAAAAAACTTTAATTTATTAATATTAATTCTATTTTACAATATCGTATACTATATATACGATACACATGTGCAACGCACCTACCGTGAAACTAGTATATATATATTTGATAAAATTATTAGTATCCTATCATCTTTTGCAACCGTGCGAAGCACGAACAAATTCACTATTCTGGTGATGTGGCACCTCTCTTTGGCCAATGATTCTATTTATCTTTTTTCTCATTTATTTGACAATTGTTTCTATTTTTTAAAGTTGTTTTAATTTTTTTTAATTTAAAACATATTGGTCTTTATTTTCATTACTCCGATAACTTTTTATTATTATAACCTCTACAATAACTAATAGTCATATTTCATGATATTATTTGGTATTCTATATTATAATCCTATAAATAGAGAGATTGTAAGACTTTAGTGAAATGAGCACATTAGCATTTTAAGTTGTCATGTTTTGAGTGATTATTATGTTGATGCTTTAACTCTTGAAGAATTATATAAAGACTATTGAATGATGATTGTGGCTTGTGGAAGTGGATATCAACATGAGATAGGAAGATTGTACATTGATTTCATAAATTTTTTAATGTTTTAATAATTAAGATTGTACCCCTCTCTTCTTAGTTGCTCCTCTTTCTAGGGATCTAATGGTCGTAGACCCTAAAAGCACAGAAAGGGAAGCAACTTGTCCACAAGCTTGATGTTCAAATAGTGGTTTTTTTTTCCTAGTAGCTAGTTTTGAGTTCCCCTAGTTCAGCTACACTAGGGCAAATCAATGTTCATAAGGCACTAAGCTAGTTTTTAATGCTTTAATAGTTAAGATCGTAAGAATGATGTTGGATTGTTTATTTATTTTTTTATTTATTTTAGTTCGCTCATTATTTCTCTTAATTTTGTATTTTATATAAAATTTTGATTGTTGTAAATTTATAAATTCATTTGGTTCAAAATAGTAACTTGTGACTTTGTTGGACATAATTATCTCCTCTCTTCTTTTTTTTGTCCGCTTAGTTCCTCAAAAATGTCTAAATATATTTCCCCCCCCCCCATCAATTTTCAGTTGTAAATACTTCATTACAAGTTTTAAACAACACTAAAATCTACACAATAATGTTTCAATTCTCTTGAGTTTTTCATCTTTATTATAATCTTTGGCTAAGATTTATGTTTAATTTTTTAATTATTTTTTTATTGTAGAATAATAAATATGTCAATTAACTATCATTTATATTCTTTAAATACAAAACTCAATAGTTATTTGTCACGACCTAGACTGTCGTGATTTGCACCCACACTAACCCTCCAGTGGGATAACCGTTACTACAACCCAACTAACCAAATTAACGAAAACTAAAGCATTTAAAGATACGAAAGCAGGTTTAAATGTCTAAAAGAAAAATAGGGAATTCTCATACACTCCGAAGTCTAACAAATCAATTGCAGAAAAAATGCCTAGAACCTGAAAGTCAACGTACCAAAACATCTACGAACGACCAGTGTAACAAAATGGGTGCAACCCATCTAACAAGAGAATAACTAAAGTACTAGTCTATGTCTGAATAAGATGGACTGAGCAAAAAGAGAAGTCATGGCAGCTTGGAAGAACTGGCTCACCCTTGAATTCAATGTCGATCACTAATCTCTTAAATGAGGTTTGTCATTAGCCACCTGAAGATACTTTGTACTCAACAGAGAAAGAGCAAGTGCATTATCAGTACACAATCAAAGTGTACATGTAGGATCACGCGGCTATTCCATTAAGTGAAACATATACAAGTAACCACAACATTACAAAACAGGCATATACCAAACATACTCAATATCAGCCATCATTTTAGGATCAATGTACAATTCCACATTCTCAATAATACACATATATGCCAAATCAATGATACTCTCATGGAACCCATACCCAAACTGTTAGTGTGCCGGATCGTGACACCCGTTTCAAATTAGTTTGTCGGATCGTGACACCCATTCCAATATTTATGTCGGTACGTGTATCCGATCCCAGTTAGTGTGTCGGAACGTGACACTAGTTCCATTCAATATGCCACAATCACAATCACAAGGTACATTCTCATAATCATACAATCAAGTGTTGATTCATGGCATATAATTATTCATTCATAGTCATTTACGATTAGTGTGATCAATAGTGCAACATTCGCATACATATATGCATTATAATGAAGTAATTACTAGAATATATTACACAAACATGAAATCACAACCATCACCTACCTCGAACAAAGCTTGAATTCCCTAAGAAACTTGATTCTTCCTTTTGCAGATTCTTTCCGCTTGTTCTTGGTCTATGATGTTTTCAATTGCGTAATCAACGACACAATTTCCAGTACGAGTGTCTACGAATCGTGCAATAGTATAGTAACCCAACCAAAAGTTGGGGCCGTGTCCCAAGGGAGCTGTTCTGAGAAATAATAGAAAAATAAAATTTGGTTCCAACTAGTCATAGCTAAAGACATTAACGAGTAAAAACATTGTAAATTAAAGGGGAGGGGGGACACAAAAGTGTCAAATATCAATTTGGGGGTTTTGTCACAAGTATAGCAAAAACAACAAAAATAACAAGAAATCAAATATGGGGAAAAGATCTTGGGGTGTGACCGCAATAAAAGTTGAGATAAATAGTTGGGTACATGCTTTTGATAGGAAATTTGCAAGATAATAGTGGCTAGGCTAAGCTTTAGACGGAAATAAGTTCCCTCTCGGGCAACTTACCCCGTTTCAAATGCGTTCCTCTCGGACACCCATTTGCCGCATGAAGACCAGCCTACACCTTACCCCACTCACTCTCTAGAGCTGAGTATTAGGATATGGTACTAGGGCTCACCCTCTCGGGCTGAACCTCATGTTGTCCCATTCCTTTGGCCATCAGTCTAGTGGTCTTGGTTTCGTGACCTCCCTCTTGGGCAAGCCGAAGACACATGGGTGACTTTGTATTTGCAACTACAAACCCATTAAATTAAACCACAACCACTAGGTGAAATCACTATAAAAATACATCTAACCTATCAACAAGCAAGACCCAACAATAATATCAACACATATTTGCGAAATAACACACCAAGAATGGGGATTTTTAGCCACACATCAAGAGATATAAATGTATACCTTCAATGATGTTGAAATCAAATAGGTATAGAGAAATAAGTATTGATTTAAGCAAAGAAAAAAGAATCCAAGAGACGCACTTCCAAATTGGAAGAGATAAAACCCTTTTCTTCTTCAAGTCTTCAAACCCTTACAAATGTAAGGGTAAAATAAAAGTACTCAATAAAAATATGATACTAAAACCTGATTCTAAAAATTCTTTTTTTTCTATAACTCTCAACTAGTATTTATAGTTTCCAAAAATCTGTGCTGCGACGGATCACTCGGCAACATTAGTTAGAATCACCGATCACATCGGCGATTCACCCTTTGGTGTAGTTCATCGCCGTCTTGCACCATCCATCGGCATCGTCGTGCTCTGGGTGATTGGGTGACATAGTACTACTTCGCGGAACTTCTCAGCGATGTGCCAACTGTTCTCTTTTTTCGCCGACTTGATCCTTTCCTTCAGGACTCAGCACACTGGAAGAAAAGGCGAAGTGAGACCCTTCGTCTATTCGCCAAGTGAACTTGGAGATCCTCAAGTCTTCATTTTCTTGTTCTTTTAAGCCTTTTCATTCATTTTTGCGAAGTAGTGTCCATGCTTTCCTTCAAACTTCAATTACCTGAAACTTAAAGGTTTTCATCAGATATTGAGATAAAATAAGCATTTGAGGACACAATTTCTATTAAGATGTAGCCCTAAATGAGTCCAATTTGTGGAATCATCAACACCCCCAACTTAAACTTTTGATTGTCCTCAAGCAAACTCAAGTTCAGCTGTTCAAAAACTATGCCCCAAACAGTGCTACACAATACTCAATCACGAATGTACACAACCAGACTTCAAACTACTTATGCGAAGATACAATTGTGTACTCAAAGATTAAAGTTGTGACACACCATTACCAAAGATTCTCATGCCCACAATACTTTCTACTAATGTAAGTTCAATCTCAACGAAAGTATCTAAATGACCTCACACAAAGAATGATTCCATATTCACAAACAAAGGCTAATCAATTTAAGATCAGGAATCATATGCAACACTCACACTTAAAAAGAGGAACACAATGCATGATTTCACCTATAGGTTTGCCCTTATTTTTCAATCCACTTTCGGTTCGACTTACTCAAGATCAAAAAGGTCTTTTCAAGGCTTGTAATGGGGCTGAGTGCATAGGTATGGTCATTTAGGCTCAGTGATTTCTTCATCCTCATGAGATGTGGTGTTCTGAAAACGTCCTTTTTCTTCCAGTGCTTCTAAGTCATCCTTTCATTCACTCTCCATGTATTTCTTGGAAATTCAATTCCTTTTGCACCTTTATTCAAAAAATATATATATACATATTTTTTAGAAGGGTTTCTATTTTGTTTTGCAATACCATGGGTTAGAGAGACTTTTTCTTGCACTTCTTGACTTCCCCTTTTCCTTTTCACCACACCCCTAACTTAGGCTTTTGGCCTAAGTTGGCTATTCACTAAACCACAAATCAAGAGGATTATAGGTAGTGGGTCAAGTAAGGTCTAAGGTTCATCAAGTTTCTTCCAAAGAAAGGTAAGGCTCAAGGGGTGTTCAAAAGAGTTTCACACGCTCATGGGGAGGCCACAAAAGAGGTATATGTCAAATTTGGCTCACAGTCTTTAAGGTTGCCTAAGATCATCTCAAGAGTACACCTTTCTAAATTGATTAGACTACCGGGGAAAATTCTAGGTTTATTCATTCATGGTTCAAAGTAAGCTAATCACACGAGGCATCGACAATTAAGTCAAACAAGACTACACATTTTCGCTAGTGTGCAATGGTCATTACAAGAGAATCAATTCGATAAATGGCTAATCACAACAAGATGCAAAGAGTTCACATATTGTCTATGAAACTTCATTTGGTCTCTTCATAGCCGCACATTCATGTTCATTCGATTGAGAGGACCATTCAAGTCATCAATATTGATCGGAACTGAGACTTAAATTTTGCAAAAAAACAGCCACTACCAACACAAGCATTGGTGAAATTTTTTGAAAAAATAAACTAAAATTCGGAAGGGTCAAAATTTGCATCAATTAAAATAAAAAAGAGGAGTCAGGAGCTCAAACAACCACAAAAATAGTGTAAACATAATTTTAAACAGAAAGCCCAAATATACACAATAACACAAATATCAATAGCACACAAAGTTGTGGGCCTCACCCCACCACAAATTAAAAGTATTTGTCCTCAAATGCAAGTAAGAGTGTTCAAAAGTTAAAGTATAATAAGATAGAGAGGGAAGTAAAGAAAATTCATGTCTATGCAGTCTCTCTCCCTGTCGGAGTCACAGTGGCTGGTGTAGCAGTTTGTGCATGGGCATCAGTGCCCGAAGTAGCCTCAAACGAAATAGCAATGCCAGATCCACTGGGAGCTGCTGTGGATGTCTCAGTCGACAATATCTGGATCATCGGCTGCACAACCGCTCCTATAAAATCTTGCAAGTCTCTGAATATGCTCTCCTCTCTGCTCTCCTGTGTCTCCTCAGCATTCACAGATAGCAACTCCTCATCAGTCTCTGCATCCAACTCTGCATGCCCTGCATCATCCTTCTGTATATCTTCGGTAGTATCTGGAGGAATCCCTGAGGTCTCAGGAGCATCCTCATCATCTGCTCTGTACATCAGTATAGTGAAGTTGGTAGCCTTCAAATATGCTACATCCTTCTTCAACTCTTCTATTTCAGCTTTTAATGCTAAAACCTCGGGTGTCTTCCCCTGTCTATTCTCGCAAGCAGTGATTCTGGCAGTTAGATCATCAATGGTGGTCCTAAGAGGGGTCAATGCAGTCAAGATGGCACTGTCAATCATCCCTGGGATAAATCTCTCCAATCGCGTCGCCCTCACATCCGCTGAATAGGCTAGCCGCCTCATCTTCAGGATTATGGCATGAGTGACCCTGGTAGGCTGAGAAGAAGAGGGGCCACCTAGGGTCTAAGAAGAAGGGACGGGTATACCTGAAGGCTCCGAGGCCGGAGTAGACGAAGGTTCTTCTGCTGGTAATGAGTCAACATCGACCTCTGGGGAATTATATGCTGGGGCTTCTCTCCTCCCCTCAACCTCCCGTCGTGTACTCGGCCTCTATATGCCGGTTATCGGTGGAGGAAGATGGGATGACCTCTATATCGCTGACAGGATCCCGGGGTACTCCGGCATAAGTCCATGATCAAAATACAAAAAGGTAGAGACGGATGTGTCTGTTTGGCTCTCATAGCCATCTCCTGTGAAACTAGCAGTACCAAGTTGACCTGCCTCCTAGCCATGATAGAACCAAGGCAAGCCGCCTTAGGATGACGCAAAATGGACTTGTTTTAGGATTCCATAATAGTGCTGCTGATGAACCCAAACCAGTACCGGGAGGCAATGTTCATATCCCTCTTCTCAATCAGAACTCCTGCTCCCATCCACCTCGGGGTGGCGTTGGAGATCAATGGAGCTAACCAACTTTTTAAGTCATCCAGGGATTGAACAATAGGCAAACCTTGGTACGGTAGTACCGAGGGCAGCGGTCGCCCCAATATAGTATTTGTCATGCCCCGAGCTACCCCCGAGACGCGGACACGGGACCTAGGACCACAAGTGATCCCAAGCTAACCCTGCTGGAATGATCATGAGCATAATAAAGATAATAAACTGATGCGGAAGGTAAATCATAATTAAAATGAAAAGATGGGGAATACCTATATACTATACTGAGATAAATGATAACTGATGAGTTTAATACAAAGAAGTTATTAACCCAATACTAAGCTGAATCTAACTATGTCTGAAATAAGCCTCTAAACTGACTAGAAATGTTGGGACATGCCCCAACTAGGTCTAGCAAAACTGAAACTAA
>JAJOOO010017907.1:0-23368 GCA_029582685.1 Solanum piurae
AGTTCACCTTTGGTAACCTTAAGGTGATACATTGCACCAAGTATTCCCTAAGGGTTGCTTGAGGAAAGGAGTTAAGATAAAGAGGAAGGTAATGTATTGTATGCATTGAATGTGCCTAAAATGTTATAAGTGGCCTTATGTGCCATTATGAATGGTTTCCATGTGTATGATGATGTATGTGGTTTGTATTGTGCCGAATGTGTTAAAGGTTCATGAAGTTTCTCTAAAAAGGCATGATGCGTGGTTTCCAACTAAATGTCCCTTTTAAAAGCATGTTTTTGCATGGTTATCATACTTAGTGCATTCTTGTACTAACACCATTCTTCTTCATCTTTTTACACTAAGTGTAAGTGGTGGTGGCTAAAGGACTTTCCTAGAAGTGATGAGATTGGCTTACTATTCCCAAGTTCGGGTGTGTCCTTAAAAATTCAAGGACCTTTATGTTAAAGAGTTTCCTTAAGTTCAATGTACTAGATAGTAGTTTCTTTTATATTGTAAGGGATGTGTCCCTCTTGTGTTGTAGTCGTGTTTTAAGATGGCTACTTTGAGACGTAGTATTCCGATTTGTATTAAAGGTTTAAATGAGGTGACTTTTTAAGTCTTGTGTTATTTATGAAAAAGTTTTAAATTTTCCTTTATTTTTCTATGAGAATGCTATGACGAATGCTAAGGGATTGTATAAGACCTCCGAGAGGTCGAATACGCCGGTAACGACTAGGGGGTGCTCTCGGGTTGTTACAATAGTCACCTTTTATTCTTACTTCTTTGGGATCATGGGTACTCTTCCCTTGTCCAAATTACATTTAGGATCATGGGTAATTGCCCCTTGTCCTTCTTACATTATATGAACGAGGGTAGTCGCCTCTTGTTCAACTTCAAGGAATATGTGTAATCGTCTCTTATTCTATTCTAAGGAATATGGGTAGTCGACTCTTATCCTTTTCATTTAGAGGTCATGGGTAATCACCTCTAGCCTAATAAATTTCGTAGTCTTTTAACTTAGATTCATTTTAGGTGAGAAATCCTTTCAACCTAGAATCATTCAATGTGAGAAAGCCTTTCACATTCATACATAAGAAATTATGTGGGAAAATCCCTTCCACAACAATAATATCAAAACCAACAATTAATACATAAGCTTCACTCTCAAAGCAACTCTTATCATAAATAATCACATATGCTTCAATATCAAAGCAACTCTTCTCATAAATCATCACATATGCTTCAATATCAAATCAATTCACATTGTATCTTATCAATTCTATAAGAATACACATAAATCCATAAATTCTCCTTTTGTACCATAAAACCCATTTTTACCAATTTCTTATTAGAAACATTGGTTAGGCATGGGTACATGTAAATTCATGATAAAAGCATGAAATCATCTCAATTCATGCATAAACATTCATAATTCAATCAATTGAATCAACATTCACAAAGACCCACAACTTAGAAGAAAACCCTTACTCAATTTGGGGAATTTTACTTTTCAACTGGGAGTACTTAGGGGCTCCATGGATGCAAGGATTCCATTGATGAAAAGCTATCATACCTTGCTATCAAATCCCACAAACAATTAGAGAATGGAGACTTGACCTTGAGCCCTAGCTTCAACACTTCTTCTTCTTCAAGTTCTAGAGAGAAATATTTTAGAGGAGAGAACTTTGGTCTTCTTTTGGGTTTTTACAAAAATGACTTGAATAGGTTGGATTTGGGGTTAAAATCACTTATATAGTGGTCCTAGGCATCGGTAAAAAGATAAAGTATTGTTTTAAACAAATTTGGAAAAGACCCAATTTCCCCTTAACTTAAAGCTGTCGCAACCTTCTCACACCTGGCTTCACGAGCCGTCAAGGACATCATGGCCCGTAGTGGCATTTGTGGTCCTTGACCACTGGCTTGGGTTGCCTCCCCTTAAACTCCCTTCCCTTTACGACTCTTCCCACGACTCGTCTTGGTCTTCACGTGCTGTCATGTGGCTCGTGTGGAGGGTCTGCCTCAGAGGGCCTATTGCCTCCCTCTTCACGGGCATCACCACGTGCCGTGGTTCCCAACACGAGTCATCCTAGTGCTCGTAGGAGGTGAGCTTCCCTTGGATGGGTTCTGTGAGCCACCACAGGCAACACCACACCTCGTGGTGCCCTTCTCGGTTCGTCTAGGCCCTCGTGAAGGGTGCCCAGTCTCAAAACCTTGGCTAGTGACTTCTCACTTAGCCCCTTGCTTAGTCTACTAGATTTCCGAGGTGTTACATGATCTCCCCTTTGGGAGCAGTCGTCCTAGAATGGGATTCTACTCATCTTATGAAAGAAAAAACTCAAAACAAGCAGCACATCATGCATATAATCACATAAATTCATATATCCGAGGAGGAAACATGAACTCCAAGCTAAAGCATACTCATATCTTTATACCATGAAATTCATATGCAACTTATACTCAAATGCATATATCCGAGGAGGAAGTATTAACTCCAAGCTAAAGCATGTTCAAAATATCATATCATATGGTCTATATGCAATTATACTCAAATGCACATAAACATGTAGAAATCAATCAAGTTGACTCATTTTCTCAAAACTTAAGCTTTTCATGCACATGCATAAGAAGGAAATCATGGAAATATACAGAACACATGGTACCAAAAGATTAAACCATGAGGAACTCAATACCTCAAGCTAGAATAGGAATAGAAGGAAACAAATGAGGATAACGGGACATCATATAGGCCTCGGCCTCTCAAGTATCACCCTCAACTAAATGATTCCTCCACAACACTTTCAGGGAAGTAACTTCTTTGTTTCTCAACTTTTTGACTTGCCAATCTAAAATTTCTATCGGAACTTCCTCATCAAAAAGATTCTCCTTAACTCAAAAACCTTCTAAGGGAACTATAGATGTCGGATCTCCAACACATATCTTTAATATGGAGACATGGAAAACCGGATGCACCGATGCCAACTCATTAGGAAAATATTGTTCATAAGCAACCTTACGAGCACATCTCAAAATCTGATATGGGCCTACAAAATGAGGAATAAACTTCCCTTTCTTACCAAATCTCATTACACCCTTCATGGGTAAGATTTTCAAGTAAACCCAATCATGAACATCAAACTCAACATATCTTCTTCTAACATCAGCATATGACTTTTGTCGATTTTGGGCTGTTTTCAACCTGTCTCTAATAAGTCAATCTTTCTCTATAGCCTCATGTACCAATTTGGGACCTATTAGAACAAATTTACCCA
This sequence comes from Solanum piurae, assembly GCA_029582685.1. Taxonomy (NCBI): domain Eukaryota; kingdom Viridiplantae; phylum Streptophyta; class Magnoliopsida; order Solanales; family Solanaceae; genus Solanum; species Solanum piurae. The sequence continues at coordinate 3,252 of JAJOOO010017907.1, forward strand.
CCTTAAACCAGCCTATAAGATATCTACACTCCTACCATACAATGCCTAAAATGGAGCCATGTCGATACTTGAGTGATAGCTATTGTTATAAGCAAATTCTATCAAGGGCTAATGATCATCCCAATTACCCTTGATGTCAATCACACAAGTTCTTAACATATATTTCAAAGTTTGGATATTATGCTCCTCTTTCCCATCGGTTTGAGGATGAAAGGTCGTGCTAAGCTTAACACGAGTACCAAGGCCCTTTGGAAAGATTTCTAAAACTCTGAAGTGAATTGGTTCACTTGATCGGAGATAATGGACAAGAGCACTCCATGCAACCTTACAATTTACCTCAAATACGACTTAGCATAATCCTCCGCCGTATTCTTGTTGGGAATGAAATGAGTCAACTTCGTCATTTGATCTAATATTACCCAAATCGAATCATATTGTCGCCGAGTACGTGGCAACCCTACTATGAAGTCTATATTCAAATCTTCCCACTTCCAAGTAGGAATACTAATGTATTGGGACAAACCTGTCGATTGATGCTCAACTTTCACTTATTGGCAATTAGAACATTTTTCCACAAACTCCACAATATCCTTCTTCATCCCATTCCACCAATAGATCTCCCGCAAATCACTTTACATCTTGGTGGCTCCCGGGTGAATGGAATATCGAGAACTATGTGCTTCTGACAAGATTTGTTCCCTCAAGTCATCAACATTAGGAACACACAAACGACCTTGATATCTAAGTACTCCATCTCTCCCTTGGGAGAAGGCCTCAACGGACTTTCTATGAACCACTTCTTTTAATCCAACTAAGGTCGGATCAATACATTACTTGGCTTTCAAATCCACCAAAAAAGACGATAATGAACCATTGTGAACCATAACACCACTGTTGGTAGACTCTACTAACTGAACTCCCAACAGGGCCAATCTATGAACATCTCGAACCAACTCTTTTCTACCATCCTCAATATGAGCAACACTACCCATAGATAACTAACTAAGAGCATCCGCCACCATGTCCACCTTACCGAGGTGATAGAGAACACGCATATCATAATTTTTCAATAACTCAAGCTATATTATTTGGCGAAGATTTAGATCCTTTTGGTTAAACACATATTGCAAACTCTTATGTTCGGTAAAAACATCAACATGAACACAATAAAAATAATGCCTCCAAATCTTTATGGCAAAAACAACCGCTGCTAGTTCAAGGTCATGGGTAGGATAATTCTTCTCATGAATCTTAAGTTGCCTTAAAGCATAGGCAATAACTTTCCCATTTTGCATAATCACACATCCTAACCCAATTCCTGAGGCATTACAATAAACCACAAGACCATCATTCCCTTCCTGTAAAGTCAACACCGGAGCGAAAGTAAGTCTATCCTTTAATTCTTGGAAAATTTTCTCACCTGCTTCAGACCATATGAACTTAGCCTTATTTTGAGTCAATGTTGTCAATGGAGAGGCAATCGTAGAAAACCCCTCAATAAACCTTCTATAGTAACCAACCAAACCCAAGAAACTCCTAATATGTGAAGGGGATAGAGGTATAGGTTATTTGTTGACCGCATTCGTCTTATTAGGATCTACATCAATACCCTTACTTTAAACAATGTGACCAAGAAAAGCCACAGACCTTAGCCAAAACTCACATTTGCTAAACTTGGTAAAGAGTTGTTATTCCTTAAGGATTTGCAACACAGTCCTCAAATGATTGATATGATCATTCTCACTTCTCAAATAAATTAGTATGTCATCAATGAACACAATTACAAACATGTCAAGGTATTGTCTAAACACCTTATTCATTAAATCCATAAAAGCGGTTAGAGCATTAGTCAAACCAAAAGACATCACCAAAAACTCAAAATGTCCGTTTCCGGGTCTAAAAGTCATTTTTAGAATATCTTCTTCCTTCACCCTCAATTAGTGATAACCCGATGAAAGTCAATCTTAGAAAAGTAACTTGCTCCTTGGAGTTGGTCAAACAAATCATCTATCCTTGGAAAAGGATACTTATTCTTAACTATAACCTTATTCAATTGCCGGTAGTCTATACACATTCTGAGAAAACCATCTTTCTTTCTAATAAACAAAACTGGAGCACCCCATGGGGATATACTTGGTCGGATGAAACCCTTAATCCAACAAGTCTTTCATTGCTCTTTCAATTTCTTAAGTTCTGCCGGAGCCATTCTATAAGAAGGAATGGAAATAAGTTGCGTATCTGGGAAAAGGTCAATATTGAAGTCTATTTCCCTCTCAGGGGGAATATCGGGTAGATCATATAGGAACACTTCCAGAAACTCATTCACAACGGGGACCGACTGAAGAGTAGTGTTTTCGGAACCTACCACTCTCACCCTAACTAGATGGTAAATGCAACACTTAGAAATCAACTTTCTAGCTTTTAGAAAAGAAACAAACTGATCCTTAGGCATAGAATATCACCCTTTTCGCTCTAGGATAGGCTCATTCAGAAACTAAAACTTGACTACATGGGTTCTACAATTAATAGAAGAATAACATGAGTGCAACCAATCCATACCAAGGATAACATCAAAATCTAGCATATCAAGCTCTACCAAATCAACAAGAGTAACTCCATAAGATAAGGAAACGAGAAATCTTCTATAGAACCTCTTAGCCACAATAGAATCACCAACAGGGGTAGAGACAAAAAAAGGATCTAACAAAACATATGGGAGAGTACCAAATCTCATAGCCATATATGGCGTTACAAAATACAAGGTAGCACCGAAATCAAGTAACGCATAAACATGAAGTTGGAAAACTTTCAACATACCGGTAACCACATCGAGAGAAACCTCTTGTTCACCACGAGTCTGAAGTGCATAAAACATGTTATGCTTAGGAGAATTTGAACCCGAACCACTTAGAATGGATGAAGGATAGGGTTGAGCCCTACGATGATTTTCTCTTTCATTCTTAGCAACCGAAGGACAATCCCTTATCTTGTGGTCCATCTTACCAGAACCAAAGCAAACATTGGAACCCGCTAGACATTTGCCCTCGTGCTTTCTTCCACACTTAGTACAAGTAAGCAATAGAGACCCACTAATATATCCTCCTTGAGGTTTAGGGTTAGACACCCTCTCTTTGTCGAATGTTAGAGGGGTATAAGAGGAACCTTGCCTGAAAAACCTTTGTCAAAACCTTGAACGACCACGTCCACCGGACCTAGAGTATGAAGAGTTACTATCATCGGTTCTTTCCCTCTTTAGTTCTCTAGACCTTCCCTTAAGTTTTTCATCCTCAATTTGTTGAGAATGAACCATGAGACAAGAAATTTCCATGTCATGGACAAGCATAGTGGTACAACATTCTTTCACAATCAATTTGGACACTCCCAAAATGAACTTGCTCATTCTTGCCCTAGAGTCTGCCACTATAGAGGGAGCATACCTCGACAATTATGTGAACCTCAAAGCATATTCTTTCACACTCATGTTCCCTTGACGGAGGTTGATGAACTCAAGCACCTTAGCCTCCCTCATCTCAAGAGGACCCGTATCTTCCGGTCTACCTTCTTTCCATTGGTTAAACCAAATTTGAGCAACACCCTTAAGTTGATAAGCAGCCAATATGCCTTTTCCACCGGTGTCACTCCCATAATAGTCAAAACCTTGTAAACCTCATCAATGTACTCTTGAGAATATTTTTCTCAACCTTAGAACCATAGAATTTTGGAGGATTCATCCTAGTGAAATCCATCACTCTAGATGCCGTTGTAGCCATATTTGGGTTAACGGGGACCACAACCTCCCTATTGGCTTGGTCCATCACAGCTTGAGCCAACACTTGAATTGCAGTCCTAAACTCCGCATTAGTCACTTGCTCCACCAAAGGGTCAACCGGAGCTTGAGGAGCTTGAGGAGTAGCTTTTTGACTCTCATTCTCTCCCTCATTCCTTCTAGAAAAAGCTCTTCGAGTAGTAATATCCTCTAGACCATCGGGTAAGGATTAGGAAGAAACATTATAGAGTCAAACTATATCGTACGACTTAGAGTGAAGAAGTAGTGAAGTTTCCTAAGCAGCTTGTAGCCACTTATTCATAAATGTGGTGCACTTCACACTTATGATGAAATCTCTATCTAACTTTTAAATTCTAGATTTGGTGATTGATAGTAGCTTTGAACCTTGGAAGGGCAAAGTATGAGTTTATGCATGATCTTATGAAACTTATGTTAATGCTTTAAGTGTGCTTTGAGAGTAAAGTGCCAATGTTAATTGTGGTGTTGTGTTGTTGAAAGGATATTCTCATGTAACACTAACAACCATGATGTGAAAGGTTTTCTCACATAGAAAGTATTCTTAGGTTGAAAGGTTATTCTCACCTAATTGAATCTATGAATAAGAGCTATCCTAATGAACTAACTTGGATTGATTGCCAAGGACATCCTTCCATGAGACATGAGTTATGTAATACTTAATAAGTACTCTGTGGGATTTATGCTTAGCATCGAGTGGATATTGAAATGAGATGGAAGTCTTTTACGTTAGTTGAGTCTGGGCTTCCCATGTATGTCTCATGAGATAGAAACCTTCTATGTTAGTTGAGTCCAAGTTTCTAGTATTAATCTTTGTATCCCATAAACTATGTGCCCCCATAGGTTATCTAGCTAGCGGATCCACTTAAGCTAAAAGTTCATGGTTCTACCTTAGGCAAATAGAACAACCCTTTTCGATGTAGGAGACACCGGGTGATTATGTTATAGCTCACATGGTGTCATGTCGGTTAAGGCTACTTCCTACAATAAAACATGAATAATGAACTATGGTTACTCAAGACGCTTTGTATATGAATTCAAAGGTTTTAAATATGATGTTGACTTATGATGTCCATGATTATGAATTATGACTTCTATTATCTTATATGATGTCTAAACTTGGCAAATTGCATGCTTTCAAATTAAATGTCCCTTTTTCATGTTTCTAATGTTTTTATGCATGGTTACCATACTTATTGCATTTTTGTACTAACACCTACTTTGTCAACATTTTTCCCAAGTGTAGGGTCTGGTACTCGAGGTGATCATACTTGGGGCTAGAGCTTGGATTTTCCTTCTTCTCCTGAGCTTGGTGAGTACTCATGGTTTCGAGGATGGATTTCTTGTTTCTAGTTTCTTTCAAGTACATTCCCTTTTTGGACATGTTGTATGGGCTAGGCTCTATTTCATTTAAGATTGTAATAGATGGGTATATTGAGACAAGTCTAGACTTCCGCTTTCTTTTATGAAAAACTTTTAAGACTTGAAATGTGATTATAAACTTATTGTTCTATTTCTTGTGTTATGAGGACTAAGTGGCTTGTATGGAGTACTCGAGGTTCTGTACGCCTTGTCACATCTAGGGGGTACCCCTGGGTCATGACAAACTTGGTAATCATAGCACAAGATTTAGAATAATCCTAGGATGATGTCTCATAAGCCACGTCTAATAGAGTCTTGTTCATAAGTGTGAAGCACACCACATTTATGCATAAGAGGCAACAAGATGTTTAGGAAAAATTTCACTTCTTCATTACTCTTAAGTCGTGCCTTAGAGTTTGACTCTAAAAAGATCTCTCATAATCCTTGCCTATGTTCTTCATGATATGAATACTAGAAGGGCTAATGCAAGAAGGATGGAGGGTGACAATGTGAATCAAAGAGCTCCACCTCAATATCTGATAGACCCTTTTGGTTGAGAGTTTAACTTATGCGGAGTTTAGGTTGGCTTTCCAAATGTTGGCACAAGTTGTGACAACCAATAGAGAAGTGGTAGCCCCCGTGAACCCAATTGTGGGTACGGCCGCTTCAAGGGTGAGGAATTTTGCGAGAATGAACCTTCCAAAATTTTATGGCTCGAAAGTGGAAGAGGATCCTCAAAGGTTTATTGACGAGGTTTATAAGGTACTTGCTATTATGGGGGTGTCCCCGGAAGTGAAGGCGGAACTAGCCGCTTACCAACTAAAGGATGTTGCTCAAGTATGGTATGATTAGTGGAAAGGGAGAGTGACCGGTAGAAGTGGGTCCCATAGAATGGGAATTGTTTAAATCGGCATTCCTTGGTAGGTTCTTTCCTCTTAAATTAAGGGAAGCAAAGGTCAAAGATTTCATTAAACTTCGTCAAGGAAGTATGAGTGTTAACGAGTATGATCTAAAGTTCACCCAACTCTCCAAGTATGCTCCAACTATGGTGGTGGACTCAAGGGCTATGATGAGTAGGTTTATGTCGGGTGTGTCCGACATTGTTGAAAAAGAGTGTTGTACGGAAATGATGCTCTATAACATGGATATCTCAAGGCTTATCGTGTACGCTCAACAAATTAAGAAATCGAAACTCAAAGAAAAGAACAGAGAGGTGAAGAAGGCTAGAACCGATGATGGGAATTTCTCCAACTCAAGGTCCGATGGATAAGGTCGACCTAGATTTCGATAAAGGTTTTCCAGTCAAGGTTCCTCTAATACTCCTTCTAAGTTCAACCTAGAGAGTGTGTCTAACCCTAAACCGCAAGGAGGAAATAGAGGTGGTTCTTCTTTTTCTAGATCTACGTGCACCAAATATTGGAAAAAACATGATGGTAAGTGCCTAGCCAGCACTGATGGATTCTTTAGTTGTGGGAAGAGTGCCCACAAGATGAGATATTACCCGATGCTCAGGGTTAAGGGGAGAGAGGACAAGCAAGCTCCTCCAAGCGGTTCAAATTCCAATGCCCCAAAGAAAAACCACTTTTATGCTCTTCAAACCCGAGGTGACCAAGATATTTCCCTGGATGTAGGAATGGTATGTTAAAATTCTTTCTTATTGATGTGTATTCCTTGTTAGATCCCGGTGCTACTTTATCTTCTATGATGCCTTATGTGGCGATGAGGTTTAATGTTCCTCCGGAAGAGTTATCAGAACCTTTTTCTATCTCTACTCCTGTTGGTGATTCTATGGTGGCTAAGAGGGTATACAGAAAGTGTCCCATTTCCTTATCCCATAGAGTTACTCTTGACTTGGTAGAGCTTGATATGATAGACTTTGATGTGATTCTGGATATGGATTGGTTGCAGGCATGTTACGCCTCTATTGATTATAGAACTCGGGTGGTTAGATTCCAATTCCCAAATGAGATTATCCTTGAGTGGAAGGGAGGAAATTCTATGCCTAGGGGTCAATTTTTGTCTTACCTTAAAGCTAGAAAGATGATCTCGAAAGGTTGCTTGTATCATGTTGTTAGGGTGAGGGATGTAGATTCTGAAACCCCATCTCTTGAGTCGGTTCCCATGGTTAATGAGTTCTCGGAAATATTCCCTGATTATTTGCTCGATTTTACTCCCGAGAAGAATTATCCTACACATGATCTTGAGTTAGCGGCGGTTGTTTTTGCCTTAAAGATTTGGAGACATTATTTGTATAGGGTCCATGTGGATGTTTTCACCAATCATAAGAGTTTACAATATGTGTTTAGTCAAATGGATTTGAATCTTCTCCAAAGAAGGTGGCTTGAGCTATTGAAGGATTATGACATGAGTGCCCTTTATCACCCTGGTAAAGTTAATGTGGTAGCAGATGCTCATAGTAGATTGTCAATGGGTAGTCTGGCTCATGTGGATGAACAAAATAAAGATTTGGTTTGTGTTGTTCATAGGTTGGCGCAACTAGGTGTTCAACTAGTGGACTCCACCAAGGGTGGTGTCATGGTCCATAATGGTTCTAAGTCGTCCTTTGTGATGGATGTGAAGTCTAAACAAGGTCTTGATCCTATTTTAGTGGAGTTGAAAGAGGCGGTACTCAAGAAGTCCATTGAGGCTTTCTCCCAAGAAGAAGATGGGGTACTAAGGTATCAAGGTAGGTTATGTGTTCCAAATGTTAACGGCTTGAGGGAGAAAATTTTAGAAGAAGCCCATGGTTCTTGATATTCTATTCACCCAGGAGCAACCAAGATGTACCGTGATCTACGAGAAGTCTATTGGTGGAATGGGATGAAGAAAGACATCGCGGAGTTTGTGGCCAAATGTCCTAGTTGTCAACAAGTTAAGGTTGAGCACTAAAGGCCGAGAGGCTTATCACAAGACATTGATATTCCTACTTGGAAGTGGGAAGATGTGAACATGGATTTTATTGTAGGCTTGCCACGTACTCGGCGGCGACATGACTCGATATGGGTAATAGTGGATCGGATGACTAAGTCTGCTCATTTCATTCCCATCAAGATGTCTTACTTGGTGGAAGAGTATGGTAATATATATTTGAGGGAGATAGTAAGGTTACATGGAGTACCCTTGTCTATAATATCCGATAGAGGTACCCAATTTACTTCACAGTTTTGGAAGTCTTTCTAAAAGGGGCTAGGTACCAAGGTGAAACTTAGCACAACTTTTCACCCTCAAACGGATGGTCAAGAGGAATGCACCATTCAAACTTTGTAAGACATGTTGAGGGCATGCGTGATAGATTTAAGGGCAATTGGGATGACCATATGTCGTTCATTGAGTTTGCTTATAATAACAGTCATCATTCGCGTATCGACATGGCTCCCTTTGAGGCTCTTTATGGTAATAGGTGTAGGTCTCCTATAGTATGGTTTGAAGTGGGGGAAGTTTCTCTCCTAAGTCCAGAATTGGTGCATGAGGACATCGAGAAGATTCAGTTCATTAGAGAGATGTTGAGGACGACCCAAAGTCGGCAAAGGTCCTATGCCGATATTAGAAGGATAGATCTCCAATTCGAGGTGCGTGATTGGTTTTATTTAAAGATCTCACCCATGAAGGGTCTATGAGGTTTGGGAAGAAGGGGAAAATTAGTCCCCATTTTATGGGTCCTTATGAGATTTTGAGGAGTGCTGGCAAGGTTGCGTACGAGTTAGATTTGCCAAATGAGTTGGCGTTAGTGCATCCGATGTTTCTTGTCTCAATGTTGAAGAAATGTGTTGGGGATCCAATATCCATATTCCCTTACAGGGTTTGGAGATTACAGAAAATCTTGCTTATGAAGAAGTAGCGGTTGAGGTCTTAGACCAGCAAGTCAAAAGGTTGAGAAACAAGGAAGTTGCCTCTGTGAAGGTATTGCGGAGGAATCACTTAGTTGAAGGTGCTACTTGGGAGACCGAGGCCGATATGATCCCGATATCCTCATCTTTTTCCTTCCTCTCCTATTCTGAATTGAGGTAATGAGTTTCTCTTGAGTTTTATTATTAGGAGTCATGTGTGATTTATGTGTTTTCATGATTTCCTTATGTTTATGCATGTTCATGAATAATCTTATGTTTAGAAACAAAATGAGTCTTTTATTGATGTTCCTCATGTTTTTGTGCATTGCGTATGAGTTGCCTATTTGACTTCATGAGATGAATTGATGAACATGATTTTGATATGTTTTTTTTAGACTGAAGTGCATATAGGCTCCATGAGACTTTGTTGAGCATGCTTTAAGGCTTGGAGAAGGTAGTTCCTCCTAAGAACATGAGAAATGTTGAAATGTCATGCATAATGGGTCGTTAGATGTAGTGCCTACTTCCTTGTGTTGCATTTGAGTATGTTGAGTTTGGAGTTGATGTTTCCTCCATATTTATGTGCATTGCATGCATATTGGGCTGATAGAGTTAGTTCACCCCTCTTGTGATGTTTTGAGAATCTTTCAACTTGGAGTCGATAGTTCCTCCTCGGTTGTATGCATTGCATTGATTAGGTTGGGCTGTTAGTTTCTCTCCCGTCCTTAAAGAACTAGCTTAAGATCTCATTCGAGGATGAATGGTTCCAAGGGGGGGAAATTTTAACACCCCATATCCGAAAAAGGGAAATAAACCAGACTGGGGGAAATTGCAGGTGCTAACCACAGAGGCAGACCACTGCCCGTGGGTCAAACCACGAACCGTAGGTGTGGTCTGTGGGCTGACAGTTAGCCAAAGTTCAAGGACCCCAAAAATATGGGTCTCTGATGTCCAAATGATGGTTCACCAGGATGGCCTGTGGGTCAGACCACGGTCCGTCGACTGGGTCCATCGATGGTTACTAGGAGAAGGTCCTAGTGTGGACCACGGAGGGGACCTATAGACCGTGGGTCATTCCACGGCCCGTGGTTTGGGTTTCGTAGGTCCAAGACTCAATTTCAAGGTCTCTGATCAACGATCCTCGATTGACCAGGACAGACCGTAGGTCCATCCACGGTCCGTCGATCGTGGTCTCGTCGGTCAGGTCCTGGCAGTTATTTTAGGGACTTAAGGGTCTTTTACGGTTTTAATTAAATTGAAGTGGTGTTGTTTTGCCTTCATTTAGAACCCCTATATAAACCCTTTTAACCCCAAATTCATCCCACCTTAACTCATTCTTCTAATTCCCAAAAGAAAGACCCAAATCCTAACAAATATCCTCTCTCTAGAACTTGAAGAAGAAAGAGGAGATTCGGCTAGGGTTTGGAGCTAAGAATCTGAAATTCTCTATTGAAGATAGGCAATTGGAGTAAGGTATGGTGGTTTCATCCATGGGTATCTTTCACCCATGGAGCCCTCTCAAAATCTCCAATTTCAAATGATAGAATTCCACAAATAGCTAGGGTCTTCATTCACCATGGATTCTTTGATTAACTGATTTTAATTGGTTTCATTACGTCTAAATATGCATGAATTGATGATCTACAATGCTTTTATGATGTTTCCCTTATTAACCCATCTGAACCCCCATGTTTTCCAAATTGTGATCTCATAGGTTGGGTTGTTGTTTGTGAAAGAGGAGTGTTTATAATCTAATGCATGAAGTAATAGAATTACATTAAGTTTATGACGAAATACCTATCTGATGGTTAAATTCTAGATTTGGTGATTGATAGTAGCTTTGAACCTTGGAAGGGCAAAGTATGAGTTTATGCATGATCTTATGAAACTTATGTAAATGCTTCAAGTGTGTTTTGAGAGTAAAGTTCCAATGTTAATTGTGTTGTTGTGTTGTTGAAAGGCTATTCTCATGTAACACTTACAACCATGATGTGAAAGGTTTTCTCATACAGAAAGGATTCTTAGGTTGAAAGGCTATTCTGACCTAACAGAATCAATGAATAAGACTATCTTAATGAACTAACTTGGATTGATTGTCACGGACATCCTTCCATGAGGCATGAGTTATGTAAGACTTAATAAGTACTCCATGGGATTTTGTGACATCCCGGAATCTAGTAGGATTCCCTATAGATAAACGTGAGGATTAGCGTAACATTCCAGAAATGTTTAGACTAAACTAGAGCTAAAATGAAATGGGTAAAAGTCTAGGAAGAAGGCAAGAATCTAAGCTACCAAGGAGGAATGAAGGAAAACGATATTTTTCCGTAGGAGCATTTGGCGATGGGAAGAAGCATCACCCAAGTCCATTGGCGATTAGCCAAATGGACCTCTGTCGCCTAGTGGGCAGCCTCCCTTGACCTAGCTACTGGAATATTGGGTGAGCTAGGTCGGGGTTCGCCAACCCACTTGGCGAATCGCCCAAAGGTTCACCTTATCGCCCATGAGAAATGCTCCATTAGAGATCATTCTGTAAAATTAGATGAGCCAAAGGTCCATTAGGTGTGTCGCCTAGTGCCCTTGGCGAGCCAAGGAGGGCCAAAGGGCGAGCAAAAATGTGGGTTGTTTTTAAGTTTAAGTTAAGGTCTTTTAGTAATCCTTCCAAAATTTGATCCCACATTGTTATACTCTTTTCCCAACAAGTATATAAACCTTTTAAAGTCAAATTTTCCCCAAATTAAGTCACTTCCATAGAATAAAAAAGAAAACCCAAGAACTTCATCTTCCTCACAATATTTCTCTCTCTAAAACTCAAAGAAAAAGAAAGGAGCAATTGGAGCTAGGGTTTGTAGAATTCAAGGGTTCTTCCTCAAATTTCTTGGAGATTCTTAATAAAGGTATGGTTGCTTTTCATCTATGGGTAGTTTCCACCCATAGAGTCCCTTCAAAACTTGGTTTTAAGGATTTCATGTTTCCCCAAAACCTAGGGTTTCAATCTATGTCATGAGTCTTCTTGCAAAACGTTTACAATTGTTGATTTATGGTTTATTATGGTTGATTATGATGAATTATGATTGGATTGATGGAGTATTGTTGATTTAAGATGGAATTTCCCCATGGACCCATGATTCCCCCATGTTGTTAACTTATGAATTGATAATGTGGGTTGATTACTATGAGAAGTATGTCAATTGAGTATGTTTATGTTAATTTAGTTATTGAATCATGAAATTCCCCTTACCCTATGTAGCAATTGTAGATTGTCTTGATTGTGATTCATGGCCTTGAAGGGCAAAATTATGAGGGTTTGTACATCTTTTTGAGAGTTGTGTATGAGCTTATGATTCACTTAGATAGTGAAGATCCTATTACTATTGTGTAATTGTGGTATTGTTGCAAGATCATTCTCCCCTACCCTTACACATGATTATGTATGAATTATCTAGGATTATGATAATGTTGTTGGGTTGAATGAAAGGTTATTCTCATGAACACACTATGAATATGATGTGAAAGGTTTACTCAGATGTTGACGATTCTAAGGTTGAAAGGACATTCTCACCTAATGAATCTATGAGCTATTATGAGGTTATGTTGGTTTGAGTGCCTAGTGTATTCTTTCATGAACATGAACTTAACAAAATAATTAATATGAATTCTAAAGGGACATGCTTAGCACCGAGGGGATATTTATATGAGATGGAAACTTTTACGTTAGAAAGTTTGGCTTCCCAAGTAAGTAATCTCATGATATGGAAACTTTTTATGTTAGAAAGTACGAGTTTCTAGTAGCAATCTCCTTATCCCATAACTATGTTCCCACATAGGTCTTTAGCTAGTGGATCCACCTAAAATCTAATATATGAATTCTACCTTCGGCAAGTAGGACACCTCTTTTCGGTGTGGGGGTAAGACACCGGATTTCTTGTAGCTCACATGGTCTATGTCGGTTAAGGCTATATTTCCCTATATGATAAGAATACAAATATGACAAGAAGATGAACAATAACTATGACTTCTTGAGAGGTACTACTTAGTATGAGTGGGGGTATGGGACTCCATTTATGGATTGCACAAGTAGACCTTAAGAGTGGTTGTGGTAAGGTTCTCTTATGCTATGAAGGATTATGAATTATGCATGTATGATATGTATTGTTGTTAAGGATGACTTTTCTTGCTTCAAGTTATGAATATGAATATTTCCTTGTCTATGAGTGTTGGCTAATGATGAGGTCAAGGTATGATATGTATGATGTTGGTGACCTAAAGGTGGTACTTTGTATTAGGTAGGATTATGGGATCTGGCCTATGCATTGCACAAGTATAGCTTTGGGTTGCTTATGATATGGTTTGACTTATGTTTCTTCACAAATGTGCATGATGGTTTTTAAGCTTGATAAATGCATGGTTTCAACTAAATGTCCCTTTTTACGCATGTTTTAAGGATTTTTATGCATGGCTTCCATACTTCGTACATTTTTGTGCTAACCCATATTTTCTTCCTTTTTCCACAAAGTATAGGTCTAAGTTGTTGAAGTTGCTTATCTTTGGTTGAAGGCTTGGACTGATTCTCTCCTCGCCTTGGTGAATCCTCATGGTTCGAGGACAAGAGCTATTCTTTCTAGTTTCCTTTCGTATGTTCTACTTTGAGACTTTATTGTAAAGGGGTGTGGCCCTATTGGTTCGATTGTATTAGATGGTTTATAGAGACAATGTCTAGACTTCTATTTCAATTTTATGAAAAGACTTTGATTGTAAAAGTTTTAATTCTGCATCATTTCTATCTTTATATGTTTATGATTATGCTAAGGTCTTGTATGAGACCCCTTCGGGGTTGAGTACGTCGTGTTACGTCTAGGGGGTACCCCTGGGTCATGACAAAACTTGGTAATCAGAGCACAAGGTTTAGAATGATTCTAGGATGATGTCTCATGAACCACGTCTAGTAGAGTCTTGTTCATGAGTGTGAAGAGTGCCACACTTATGAATGAGAGGCTATAAGATTATTAGGAAATCTCACTTCTTTCATTACTCCTTAGTCGTGCCTTAGAATTTTAACTCTATGAAGTCTTTTTCCTTACCCTTCTCTTGTGTTTATAGGATATGAATACAAGAAGGGTGACCGCAAGAAGGATGGAAGAGGAGAATGTGAATAAGGGAGTTCCTCCCCAAGGACCCCAAGGTCCCCTAGATGCTCAAGTTCCTCAAGCTCCTACTGATTCGGGGTCTATGACAAATATGGAAATAAGGTTAGTTGTGCAAATAATGACACAAGCCGTAACGGTCCAAGTCAATAGGGATACTAGAGCTGATGCAAATCCCAATGTGAACACCGTGGCTTCAAGGTTGAGAGACTTCACAAGAATGAGCCCTCATATGTTCTTTGGTTCCAAAGTGGGGGAAGACCCCCAAGAGTTTGTAAAAGAGGTCTACAAGATAATTGATGCTATGGGGGTAACTTCTATGAGAAAGCGAAGCTAGTCACATACCAATTGAAGGATGTGGCTCAAGTTTGGTTTACTCAATAGAAGGGCAATAGATCGGTTGAGTCGGGTCCCATAGATTGGGAGGTGTTCAAGAAATCATTCCTTGATAGGTTCTTCCCCCGTGAGAAGAGGGAGGTAAAGGTGGAGGAATTTATCAACCTTCATCAAGGAGGTATGAATGTTCTAGAATATGTTCTAAAATTCACTAATTTGTCAAAATATGCTCCATCTTTGGTGTCCAACCCGAGGTATGAGATGAGTCATTTTGTGACGGGTGCGTTCGACTCGATTGAAGAAGAATGCCATGAGGCAATGCTACATGATAATATGGATATTTCACGTTTAATAGTGTATGCTCAAAAAGTTGAGGAATCAAGGCTTAGGAAGAAGAATAGGGAAGTGAAGAAGGCAAGGACTGATGATGGGAATTCTTCCTATGGTAAACTTGAGGGTCAAGGTAGACCAAGGTTCAAGAGAAAGTTTTCCAACCAAGGCTCCTCTAGTGCTTCAAGGGTCAACAAATATAGGGTGTCTAACCATAAGCCTCAAGGAGGTAGTAGTGGTGGTTCTTATGTTGATAGATCTGATTGTGCAAAATATGGTAAAATGCATGATGGTAAGTGCCTAGTTGGTACGGATGGTTGCTATAAGTGTGGGGAGAGTGGCCATATGATGAGAGATTGTCCCATGTTAAAGGTTCAAGAAAGAGAGGGAAAGCAAGTCCCTCCTAATGGCTCAAATTCCGATGCTCCCTAGAAGAATCTCTTCTATGCTCTTCAATCCCGAGGTGACCAAGAGAGTTCCTCGGACGTGGTAACAGGTATGTTACAAGTCTTTTATATTGATGTATATGCATTGTTAGACCCCCGGTACCACTTTTCTTTTGTTACACCTTTTGTGGCTATGAAATTTGAAGTACCCTCTGAAGAGTTAGTGGAACCTTTTTCGATGTCTACCCCGGTTGGTGACTCGGTAGTGGCAAAAAAAGTCTATAGGAGTTGTCCTATTTCTTTATCTCATAAAGTTACCTTGGGGGATTTAGTGGAGTTAAACATGTTATATTTTGATGTAATTTTGGGCATGGATTGGTTGCATGCATGTTATGCCTCTATTTATTCTATGACTCGGGTAGTAAAGTTCCAATTCCCAAATGAGTCTACTTTAGAGTGCAAGGGGGGAAACTCTATCCCTAGAGGTAAATTTGATTATTGTCTCAAAGCTAGGAAAATGATCTCCAAGGGGTGCATTTACCATATTTTTTAGGGTTATGGATGTTGCGTTCGAGACTCCTTCTTTGGAGTCGGTCCCCGTGGTGAATGAATTTCTGGAACTCTTTCCCGATGACTTGCCCGGCATTCCTCCCGAACGGGAAATAGATTTTGGCATTGATATCTTGCCGGATACGCAACCTATATCCATTCCTCCATATAGAATGGCTCCGGCCAAGTTGAAGGAATTAAAGGAACAACTCAAGGATTTGTTAGACAAAGGCTTCATTCAACCGAGTATCTTTCCATGGGGTGCTCCAGTATTGTTCGTTAGGAAGAAGGATGGGTCCCTTAAAATGTGTATTGACTACTGCCAATTGAACAAGGTGACCATAAAGAATAAGTATCCCCTTCCTAGAATTGATGATTTGTTTGACCAACTCCAAGGGGTGAGTTACTTTTCAAAAATTGATCTACGTTCGGGCTATCACGAACTAGAGAGGGGTTGACATTCCCAAGACGGCCATCCGAACAAGATATGGTCACTATGAATTCGTGGTATGTCGTTTGGGTTGAAAAATGTCCCGGTGGCATTCATGGACCTAATAAATAGGGTGTATAGACACTATCTTGTTATGTTCGTGATAATGTCTATTGATAATATTTTGATTTATTCAAGGAGTGAAAATGAACACATGAACCATTTGAGGATTGTGTGTCAAGTCCTCAAAGACCACCAATTGTATGAGAAGTTTAGTAAGTGTGAGTTTTAGCTAAGGTCCATAGCCTTCCTTGGTCATATTGTGTCGAGCAAGGGTATTGAGGTAGATCCAAAGAAGACGGATGTAGTCAAGGGTTGGCCCAGACCTCTAACTCCTACCGATATTAGAAGCTTTTTGGGTTTGGCCGGTTATTATAGGAGGTTTGTTGAGGGTTTTTCCTCCATTGCTTCACCATTGACGACTTTAACTAAAAAAAAGGCTAAGTTTGGCCAAATAGACTTGAATATGTGTTTAGGGTTTTTCCTCCAAGAGCCTTCAATATGTGTTTAGCCAAATAGACTTGAATCTCCGACAAAGAAGGCTGTTAGAACTTTTAAAGGATTATGACATGAGTGTCCTTTACCACCCCGACAAAGCCAATGTAGTTGTGGATGCCTAAAGTCGATTGTCCATGGGTAGTGTACCTCACGTAGAGGAAGAGAAGAAAGAGTTAGTTTGTGATGTGCATAGGTTTGCCCGGTTAGGTGTCCAACTATTGGATTCCACCAAGGGTGGTCTCATGGTTCATAATGGTTCTGAATCATCGTTTGTGGTAGATGTGAAGTCTAAACAAGGCCTTGATCCCATACTAATGGAGTTGAAAAAGTCGGTACTTGATTTCATGTATCAGGACACTACTTCCAGTTCAAGTACCAACGATTGTGAGTAGTAATGTAACCCAACTAGTGAGTTGGGGTCGAGTCCCAAGGGATCGGTTCGTACTCAAGAATCAATAGAAAAGCATAAGCATGCTCAAGTCAATTATAGCTAAAAACATTTGCGACAAAAAACATGATAAATTAAAGGTTGACACAAGTGCCAAATATCAAAAGGAGGAGTTTGTAGTCAACTAGCAACTAAAAACAGCAAATAATGCCAAAATACGAGTATGGAGAAGGGATTCTTGGGATGTGATAGGATTATGGGCTAAGGTAAACAACCGGGTAATTGCAATTAATAGTAAACCGCTGCAACTTAGTGAATAAGCTAGACTTTAGTGGGGGTAAACTTTCTCTCGAACAATTTACTCCGAATTAAATTGGTTTCTATCGAACACCAATAAGCGGCAATAAAGCACAACTTCGCTTTAGTCCATTCACTCTCTCGAGCTGAATGTGTGGAAAAGGATTTAGGGTTCACTCTCTCGAGCTGAACCCATGACAACCCAATACCCACTGACCATCGATTCAATAATTTTTGTTTTAAAACCTCTCTCTGGAGCAACCCAAAAACACAAAGTTAGGATTGTATTTGCAACTACAACCCATTAATTTCAACGACAACTAATGAATGAAATCACTTTTAAACAACAAATAAACTATCAATTAGCAATACCCAGCAGTTAGTTCAACCCACATTCAAATAATCACACCCCAAGAATTGGGGCTTTAGCTACACATAGTAAAAAGATAGAAATCGATACGAAAATGTGTTTCCATCAACTGGGTACGATTAATATTGTCTTTACAAATATCTAAGATGAAGAATCTTCAACACCCACTTCTAATTTCTTAGAAATGGAAATCTTCAAATCTTTAAAGTAAAGGAAAAATGTCTCTCAAACTCAGTTCTAAGTTCTAAACTTCAAAAACTACTGAATGTTCAATCAGATAATAAGCTAAAAATTTAAACAAATATTTATAGTTATCAAAATGTGTGCTGCGAAGGTTCAGTCGGCGCAGTTAGTTGAGATCGCCGATCCACTCGGTGATCCGCCCTTTGGTCATTTGTATCACCTTTTGGCTTTTTCCTTCAGTATCCTTGAGGTCCTGTAACTTTGGGCGATAAGGCACTTGTAACACCTCGAAAACTACTAGACCAAACTAGAGCAACAAGTTAGGGTTCTAAGGTTTGACGTATGTGAAATAGAGTCATAAATGAGACTTTGTGTGTTTAGAATGACGAGTTTAATGGTTGAACATCAAGATGTTTTTTAAACCTAGTAGCCTAGATGACCTTTAAGAGTTTGGTTGTGCATGGGAAAGGCAACTACCAAGGTGAAAGGGCAACCCTAAGCCAAAGGGCCACGACCGCCCAACCTTGGCAGCTATTGCCCAAGGGTTCACAACCACCTTCACGACTAGTGGTGTGGACCGAATACATTACACTCAATTCAAAAACCCAAATCACTCCTCTCTCAAATATTTCTCTCTCTAAGAAGAACCTCCATTGAAGAAGAAGCTAGGGTTGAAGCTAAGGCCAAAAACAAAGGCTTCATTGCTAAAGGCTTGTGCTAGGGCATTGATTAAGGTAGGTTTAGATTTTCATATATGGGTTCTTCCACCCATAGAGTCCCCTAGAAACCCCCAAAATTTGCGAAGAAAAATCCCAATCTAAGCTAGGGTTACTTCCAATGTATGGGTTTTAGGTGGGTACGATTCCAAAGTGTTGGATACTACTCATATAAGATTAATTTAGTATTGATTCATGATATTATAAAGAATTTATATGAATTCCTTGTCTAACCCTAATTTTCTAAGTATGTGGGTTTAGATCTTTTGATGAGAAATTGATGGTTCTTGATAGATTTTTTCTAGAGTTATCACCATGTATAGAACTTATCCAAGAATGGGAATATGAAATCATGAATTGAACTAGGATTATGAATGTATGATATAATACGAATTGAATGATTAGAATTAGGACTCTATAATGAATTATGCTTAGAATTGTCTATGATTTAGGCTTATGAGTGATGTGTATTGTTATCTAGACTAGTGTAATGATTGTGGAGTAAAGCTTCAATGTAAGGATTGAAGTCATGATGTTAATCACTAGGGCTTAAATAGTAAGTCTAATATGATGGACTTGCTTGCATAGAATTGATACACAACATAGACAAAGTTATGATGGAAGGCTTTCACCCACATGACCTACCTAGAAGTAAATGAATGCTTGTATGTAGAATGTGAAAGGTCTTCTCACATAGGATGATTCTAGATTGAAAGGCTAGTCACCTAAAATGATTCATGTTTGTTAGAATAGAATAGCTTGAAGTTGAACTTTATGATTCTTTCATGTATAGTTGAATCATGTAGCTTGGGATGGTAAATCTCATGGTATCTTGGGATGGAATTGTAGATCTCATGGTAACTTGGGATGGTAGATCTCATGGTAGCTTGGGATGGTAGATATCATGGTAGCTTAGGATGGTAGATCCCGTGGTAGTCTTGGATTGAGGATTTAAGCTCTCCTAAGGTTAGCTTGAACTAGCATTGGTAGGATGCTTTTCACGGTAGCTTGCATTAGTATAGGTATGGTAGCCCAGGATAGAGGACCTATGCTTTCCTATGAGTAGCTTGAACTAGCATGGTTAGAATGCTCTTCATGGTAGCTTGACTTGGTTAGGCCAAGACCATTTCATGGTAGCTTAGGATTGAGACATCATACTCTCTTGAGGATAGCTTAGGGTTGAGGATTCACACTCCCCTAAGGATAGCTTGCATCTTATTGAATGGTTGCATGGTGGTTAGGTCGGTATACTTGTATCCTTCCTTTGATAGCTTGGATTGTATGATAGGATGTTTTCCATGGTAGTTAGGTCTAGCATGATAGTATGCTACACTTTGATAGTCTAGAATGATAAATAGTTAGCATTGAGTAAGCTAGCCTAAAGGAGTACTTAGTGTGAGTGGTATTATGGTATGCCATTCATACATGGAAAAAGTATT
>JAJOOO010017908.1:0-26253 GCA_029582685.1 Solanum piurae
TTAATGCCCCCCCCCCCCCCCACACCCCCCACATATTTTTAGAGTTTATTCGAATTATTTTATACATACCCCCAAACATAAAGTAATCATTTTTGTCATTTTCTCATAATACTCCACCATATACTCACTAGATATTATCTTATTCAGTAAAAGCAAAATATACAATTTTATTGTATACTTGGAATTTAAAAAAAAAAAGCAAAAGAAAGTGGAGAAAACAAAAAGGTTGACTATTGTATAAATTATTCAGAAGAATATATTCACATTGTAAATCATGTAATAAAATTTAGAAAATGTTACTTTATTCTAATTTTTTGGTTTTCACAAATGCAACCGTGTTTTCTTATGTCCACACTAAACAACTAACAGAGTCATTATTTAAAGTTTATAAGTTTGAAATTTTAATTTTTTTAAGTTATTGAATTCTAAATTAATAATGTATACATATTTAATGAATTTCTTACTATAAATTCAGAATTTGAATCAAAATTATATTCGACTGAACTCGTAATCAACATACTGAATCTACCATGAACAAATTGATTATGTAGGAGTACATTTTTTTAAATTATTCTCTTATGGTGGAGCTCGAATATTACAGCTAACAGAGTAATTAAATGCTAAATATATTGTGTTATATCGAACTACTTTAAACTCTCTTTTTTCATTTTTATTTTTTTACAAATAAATTAGACTTTTTAGTTTTAAAAAATATTTTTCAAATCCATTAATAATCACGTTTGTGGATTTTCCAAGATACCTAACATCTTCTTTGAAAATTCAATATGGTTTAATTCCTCTAAAGTTCATAAAAATTCACTACCAACAAAACAAATGAATTAATAAAAGAAAAAAAAAGGTTGGAAAAAAGGACACTTTATTCTGCTTTTTAAAAAGTTGATTGAGTACTCCAACAAAAAAGGAAAGTTGAACTATCAATTTATTACATCATTGAAGATCCAAACTAAATTTGGATCGCACATTATGTCGGGAGGGACTTCCAATTGAATTTTTTTTATATAAAAAGTTTAAACCCGAGATTTCTAATTAAGAGTGGTGCCTAACATAGCACCACAATCCATTTGGTCATGGTCATTAATTATATGCATCTCTTTTTCATTTTTAAACTACAAAAAAGAACATCAATAGTGGATTGGACAAGGAAATTATGAGTCTTGTTATTTTTGTAGGGATTTTTTCCGATGATTTTAGGATAAATAATTATAATGGATTAATAACTTATTCACAGAAAACACGATCAGAAAACTAAAATAAAATTCTCAGAAAAACTTCAATTTGAGAAAAGTACTTTCTTTTTTGTTAAATGAATTTATTAAAAAGAATTATTTTACAATACTTTTCAAATCTATCACTTTCTTATTAAGACTTGGTAAGACAAAAAAAGTCATATATTTTGTTAACAGAAGATGACTAACCCAGAATGATGATTTTTTCCCAATAATATTAGGTTGTCAAAACTAAAATTTTTATATTAAATGATCAGTTGGTATTCCCCAACTCATGACTTTAAACCAAACCAATAGATGAACATAATTCTATGATGCTTGATTGCTAATTAGTCGTTAAATAGGATTAACAATAAATTTATCACTATTACTATGTTTCTTTTTTTTTTTTGAAAAATTACCTATATACACATCTTATTTTATCATAATCTCTAAAATTCCTTATCATTTAAAAAAAATTCAAAAATTATCTCTCGGATACATCACTCTCCTGTCGTTGATACATTCCTATCCTTTCTCTCGGATACATCCCTCCTCTCTCTTATACCTTCCTCACCTATGTAATTGAAAGTCCAGTGATGTATCCAAATGTTATATCCCCTCCCTGATACATCCCTTCCCTCTCGGATAGATCCCTCACCTCCAGATGTTCAGTGATGTATCCAGAAGTCCAGTGATCTATCCGGAAGTCCAGTAATATATCCGAAATCCATAAATTTTAAGAAATTTTTGTAATTTGAAAAAGAGTAGGAAAATAATGTAATTAGCTCTTAACACTATGAGATTTAGGGAAATAATAAAATGTAATTATCTTTTTTAGTGGTGCTAAAATATGCCCTTTCGAAAACACAATATTTAAACATTTTATTCTAATCTCTCGACAGTTAAATTTTCGTGTCTATTACTAGCTATAAACAACAATATTCAACTTAATATTATCCTTATATTCATTAAGGGGAGTCTTGGAGCAATAATAAAATCATCTTCAAGTAATTTATAGGTTATGAATTTGAGTTGCGAAAGTAATCACTAATGGTTGCATTAGGGTTGTCTCCGTCACACCTTTTGGGATGCAGTTCTTCCCTGAATCCAGCATGAATGTGCAATGATCTGTACTCCAAATTTCCTTTTTCCTATACTTGTGTATTCATCACACTGTTTAGATAATATGACGGTCTATTTGTAGACATTGAAATTTTGTGGGATTCTACAAAACGTGTTCAATTCGAGTTGAGGCTCTACAAGATGTATTCAATTCCAATTAGAACTCTTGAAGGCTACTCAACCATAAACGCTAGTTCATGCTTATCTAAAGGATACTATATTCCCTTTAAAAGATATCTCGAAAATTTCATCACAAATTCATGGAATATTTATAAAGAGATCGAAATCTCGAATATTCCGCAAATTCATGAAATATTCATAAATAAATCAAATCTAAATCATCTTAGTTCGGGATATACGTCATGACTAACTGCTCTTGAATCATGGATAAAATCATGTTTCTTCATATTTTATTTGTGATTGCAATTTACATTTTGTCACTTTAAAATTTGTTGCAAACAAATTGGCACGTCCAGTGGGACCAAATTTGTCTTTCATCTCTCCTCTCACAAATCAAATATGCAAATTTGAAGAATGGTGTACTTTAAGCCTCGTCTTTGAGTTTCATCAAGTCTACACTCCAACAAGCCTTGAAGCAGGGGGCATTTGTAGACATTAAAAATTTGAGGGGCACTACAAGATGTGTTCAATTCGAGTTGGGACTCTACAAGTGTATTCAGTTCCAATTAGGATTCTTGGAGGCTACTAAACCCTAAACCCTAAGCCCGTACATGCCTATATAAAGGATACTATATTCCCTTGAAAAGACATCTCGAAAATTCCATCACAAATTCATGGAATATTCATAAAGAGATCGAGATCTCGAATAATACTCATAAAGAGATCAAATCTAAATTATCCTAATTTAAAAAATACGTCACTAACGATCCTCGAATCATGGATAAAATTATATTTCTTCATATTTAATTTGTGATTGCAGTTTATATTCTGTCACTTTAAAATTAGTGGTGACCCGTTTGTTATGTAAACTCAATATGAATAAGTCAAAATCAAAAAGTAAATATAGAATTTAATTAGTTAGTTTTGATACAGTATTTCAGGAAACCAAATTAATGCCACAGTTAATTTTCTAACGACGTCACACTACAAGAACTAAAATTAAAGAGCCGATACGATTCAACTCGAACTCCGTTTGGTTATAAACAAATTCAGTTCGATTTGATTCAATTTAATTCGATATTTTTAAATCGATCTTTTCAATACAAATAAAATAAGCCAAATCAAAATATAAAACATTAAAAAATTTAAAATGTTGTGAGCAGACTACCTAGTAAAGACAACTATTATTGTATTACTTTATTTTTCACACAATAAATTAAATGCATGTCATTATTGTACTCCATTTTTCATATTACAATGATGACAACTGCAAATTCATACTAGTACTACAATGACTATTCAAGCAAAATGTTATTTTTGACAGAATTTGATAAGATATTTCAAACAAATATGAGAAAATTGTCTAAAACCCTCCCAATCTATATTCGAAATCTCAACTACACATTTCAACTTTACGGGTGTCCTATTACCCACCTAAACTTTATATTTCTCTATTTTATACACACCTAAGTGCTGACCTGTCATGGGAGGTGTTCTCACCTCCTCTAGGCGTGTTAGAAGGTTAATTTTGACGAATTTTTTTTAGCAGAGTTCCAAAATCTTGTTTACCTGAGCTCCGGCGAGTTCGCATGACTTACAACCTCTGTTCATATCGATTTTACTTACATAACTGGGTGCGCTGGGCTGAGGGGATTCCAGCATAGTGTTTTGTTTCCCCTGAATCTCAGTTATCGCCGGCGAAACTCCGTTTGAGTTGAGAGGCGATTTTGGCGATTCTCCACCCCAAAATCGCCTGAGCATATCTCTCAAACGGTAAGATAGAATGTTGTGATTTTGTAGTATTAGGTAGATCTTGAGGTGTTGATTCCATTCCATCAATTGGAACGATCTGAATCGCTCCCTCCGAAAGATGAACAGTGATCGCTGGATTGTAATCAAGCACCCAAAAAAAAAAAGGACCACCAGAAAATCAAGAATCCCAGTACTAATTCTCAAGAAAGAAGAAAAAAATAAAACATGCCTTTGCAAATTAGCTCTACAAAGCTCTTCATCAATACAAAAAAAAATGAATCCATCCAAAAAGAAAGCAACTTTTTCAGAAACTCAGTACAAACATAGCTTTACAATTACCTAAAAACCTTCATAAATAAAAAAATCAAATCTTTATGAATCTAACATAAAAAGAAATCATCTTTTTTAGATTTCCAATATGGGTATCTCATAAATAACCTTAAATTTTCCTTCTCTATCAAACTTCATAAAAATTGATCCAAAAATTTCAGTTGCAGATAACAAAAAAAACCCAGAATTCATAATATATATACCTTGAAAACTCAAAATTTAGTGGATCAAAGCACTTCTAATTCAAAAGAGGTTGTTTATTTTTCCAAATCTAACGATATTATTGAAGATCCATCTCCTCCATGGGTATATTTTCGCATTGATCTGAAGGTCGTCTGACCGTCGTTGGCGGCGCTATGGCCATTCCGGTGAAACTGTCAACCTGCGCTCTTAGTTACCAGAGCACATTGCTAATGGAGAAGGATTGAAAATGAGAAAGGAGGATTTTTTTTTTTTGTTCTTTTACGTTTTAAGAGGGATATGGGAAAAAAACAAGAAATGGGAGTTGAAGAGGCGGGGGACCCAGCGTGTGGAATCACGCAGGCCTAATTATTTGGTTTATGTGTTGAGGTCAGCACTTAGGTGTGTATAAAGTAGAGAAATATAAAGTTTAGGTGGGTAATAGGACACCCGTAAAGTTAAAGTGTGTAGTTGGGATTTTGGGTATAGATTGGGGGGGTTTTAGACCATTTTCTCAACAAATAATAATATAACCTTTTCTTTTTCCTAATTTTACTTTCATATTTTTCTTTTCCAATTTATTTCTCTTTCCCTGCAAGTTTCTAAACAGTCAACATCATTAAAAGAAAAATAATGAAGAAAAAGTTAATTATTAATATTAAAATATGTTAAGAATATCATCTTATTCAACTCAGTGATTAGTGGTAATTAGGAATTACAATTAGGAAAGTGTAAACGTAATGGGTTGGAAAAAATATATATTGGATGGGGTAATTAGATACGGGCTTTGGGGCTTGGTTTAGAAAAGTTTTGGGCCAAATATGAGTTGATGCAGAGGATACTGCATAAATGAGCCACAAAACATAAAATAATTACAATTTTATAGTCAAACTTAAACTAATTTAGTAAATACTCATTGATCCAAAATAAACTACGGTCAATACTCCCTTTAGTTTTAGTCAAATCTCCCTTCTGCCCTCCTTTAAAGGAAAAATTGTATAAAATAACAAATTATTAATTAAAATTAAATACAATAACCACAGTTTCATTCAATTCTAATCTGTAGCAAACACTTTACCATTCTCCTCTCTCCCCAGATTTATCGCTCGCCACTCTCCATTTCTCGCTCGCCAGTCTCT
Source organism: Solanum piurae (assembly GCA_029582685.1). Lineage (NCBI taxonomy): Eukaryota > Viridiplantae > Streptophyta > Magnoliopsida > Solanales > Solanaceae > Solanum > Solanum piurae. Next base: position 5,873 of record JAJOOO010017908.1, read on the forward strand.
CTCTCGCCTCTCTCACTTTATACAAATACAAATACAAATGTATAAATTATGTTTGTGTTTGTATAAAGCGAAAGAAAACTATATATACATATCTTTTCGTTCGCCTCTCTCCCTAGAGAATCTCGCTCGCCTCTCTCACTTTTTACAAGCACAAATGAATAAATTGCGTTTGTGTTTGTATAAAGTGAGAGAAAACTGTATATACAAATACAAATATATATATTTTCGTCTTATACACTTATAATTATACAAATACAGATCTTCCCCTGTCCAGTTTTCTTTTGCCTTTCTCTCTTTCTCTCTTTATACAAACACAGATTATACAAATTACAATGTATAATTTGTGTTGTATAAAGCGAGAGAGAGATTTGATATACAAATATTTTATTTCTATTCAATTGTATACAAATTCAAATTTTATGCAGATATACAAACACAATCATTGATACATATACATAGTAGTTACATATATACAATTGAATTGAGAGGCTGCCAGCGATTTATACAAACGAGAGGCTGCCAGCGATTTATACAAATGAGAGTCTGCCAACGATTTATACAAATCTGAATGTTTGCTATGGAGCGCAATTATACAAACTATAGATATAACATACAAATATAATTTTTATGTTTGTTAAACCTAAAAGTAAAATTTATTCCTATTTAAATTTAGGTCCAATTTCACTCCAACCTTTTAAAACTTAGGCCCAATTCCCCCCAACCCAAAACTTTTGTCCTATTATTAATTATTTTAAATTTTTTTTCTCATTTATTGTTTTTGTCTTATCATTAATTACTTTTGTTATTCTCATTAATTATTTTTATTTTCTTTTCTCATTTATTATTTTATTCTTTTTTTCATATTATCCTCTATTAGAGATATTATTTGGTAATATTTTTACTATTATTATTATTATTTGGGTTAGGTTATCTTCTTTTTTTAAAAAAAAATCCATCTCTTTCTATATTTTTACCTTTTAAAGAAAAATTAAATAAATTACATTTGCTATTTTCTTATTTATTATTTTTTATTTTCTCTTTTATTCCTTTTTGTATATTATCTTTTATTAGAGATACCATTTGGATAATTTTTTTATTCTTTCTTTATCCTTTATTAGAGATACCATTTGATAATATTTTTATTATTTATTTCTTTGTTCTTCTTTTTTATTTTCATTTTTTCTTTATTAGAGATTCATTCAATAATATATACTCTTATAGTTTTAATGGTTTTATATTGCGTTGACAATTTTAATGGTTTTATAGAAAAAATTATCGGTTATTGGTTCAGTATTGGTTTTTAATATTGGGTTATTGGGTAAATCGATAACCCATTAAGACAATAGTAATTTTCTACTTTTACCTATACATAAATATTAAATATTAATCTCAATATCTTACTAGTTAAGTTTTTGTCATTTACCCTTCAATTCATACTTCACTATGAATTTGAGTTCATAACTTCACCTTATACAAAAAGTCAAAACCTAATGTAAGAACTATATTCCTCTTAATTTCTCTTTGTGTTACAAATATATAGTTCCTTTCATGTTTGTTATTATTGTTTTTATTTTATGAGCATTTGTAATGTTACATTATTGTTTTGTTGTGTTAAATTTTGTTAGAGAAGTCATATATTTATTTTGTAAGCATTTTCTTATTGGTTAAACCGAAAATTGAACCGTTAAGGATTAAAACCCATAAAAAATATCTTATTGACATGATTATTGGTTTAGCGTATTTAAAAACCTAAAACCGATAAACCCAACAGTTAATACATAAAAGCGAACCGAACCGATCGATGTTGACCCCTAATATATATATATATATATATATATATATATATATATAATGATCTAGTATCATTGACTAATGACTAGGGTGTGAACAAGAAACCTTAATGATACCACAAAAATATATATACACTCTTATAGTATCATTGACTAATGAGTAATTTCTGAACAAGAAACCTTAATGATATCACAAAAATATATACATACTCTTATAGTATCATTGACTAATGAATATTTTTTTACAAGAAATCGTAATGATACCACAACAATATATGTATTCTCTTATAATATCATTGACTAATGAGTAATTTCTGAACAAGAAACCTTAATGATACCACAAAATAGACGTATAATATAGTATCATTGACTAATGATTAATTTCTGAACAAGAAACCTTAATGATACCAATACAATATTGTAACACCCCAAATTTTTTTAAGTTAAAGCTCGAACCATTCTTCGATTGTGAACGGGATTTTTTCGAGTGATTTTGAATCTTTTTAGGTGTTAAGGTTATTATATGTAACACCTCTAGTTTCAAAAAGAACTAAAGAGAAATTCGTTCAAGTCACCCATCAATTTTTTTAAGTTTTGGGTCAGCTTCTAACAACCATATATTTTAGCACATAAAGAGTTCGGTCATGGCATCATGTCCTTAGCTTTTGGACAGAGACTATTCTATCTAATTATTTTGGTATCTTTAATACTCTTAGACTTGATATTATGAGAGTGGACGTCCTTAATGTGATGACTTTCAGGTTTTGAGAATAGTATGTAATAGACTCTAGAGGATTTTTATTATTTACTTTGGAGAAGGGCTTAAAATACCCTTTAAGTATAGGAAATGGAATAAAAATACCCTCCTTCCACGTTTGGGCTCCAAAATACCACCCTTCCATCCACCTATATGGACCTATATTACCCTTTCACTTAACATATTTTTTAAAAGTAATAATTAATAATTTCATGATTGATGTGGCGGCCTTTAATTGGCTGAAATTTTAATTAACCAAAAATACTATCCACCATTAAAGCTGCTTCCTCAACTTCATACTCTCAAAGTCTAGCTTCTTCTCAGTGGAGAAAAACTCAAAAATCCCTGCCCTGCATACAATTTACCTTTCCATCAAATTACAAACATAATTAAATAAAATAGGAAAATAGTCTACTAATTCAAGATTCAACTAAAATGAAAATGTCTAAGAGTGCTTCAGTAAAGTTCCATTCATTGGAAAAATATGTAGCACTGGGACAAACCTCACTGCTGTCTTCTTAGCTTGCAAAGTAGCAACTATATCCAAGCATTTCTCTATATCAGGAATCTATGCCTGCGTAGAGTGAAGGAGTAGTAGTCAATTGTCCACTTGTTAGCAAAGATAACAATATAAAAACATCAAGCAGTTAAAAGAGAAACTCTCAAAGTGACTTAAATCGAACACTTGATCGGTGCGATTTGTTGTTGGGGGTTATTCAAATCTTCTGTTTTCTACCCAATTTCTTAAATTTACAAATGGAGTTTCGCTAATTTGTTACTGTGTCATGGATGTATAGCTGAAGAGCTGATTTGAATTCCTAAAGATGGTATTTTTGTTAATCTTTTCACACAGTGAACTGCATTGCTCTTCTTTATAATAAAGTATAGTGTTTGTTTTTATTAGTTGAATTTAGGGAACCCAATTTTTTTAGTATTGTAACGACCCAAATCGTCGTTAATTAGGAGAAACAAAAATTCGAGGAATTCTGGGCCACTGTCCCACCACAGCGGGCCAGATGCCGCTAGGGCGGCGGCGCCAGGGCGGGGTAAGTTGGCGCCAAGGCAGAACGTAAATTACACGAAATCCTATTTTCTCCATCTTCTTAAAATACCTAAATTAGTTGTAAAGCTGCTCCAAGCTTGGGAAAGAAGGAGAAGGAGATTTCTAGCATGAGAATGGTGAAATCTTACGGATTCTTGGCCAAATCCACCGTCGTGAAGCCCAGAAAAACCGGAATCGTAGTCAAAACTCCGTGCAACTGCTTGGCGCCCAGGTAGGCTAGGTTTTATGAATTGAGTAGTTTAAATCTGTGTTCACCACGTGATATATGTAAATCAATGGTATGGTTTATCTGTAGACCTTCGTGCACCGAGTGAATTCTGCGGGTAGTTCCTAGAAATTAAGTAATTGGGTTTATGCCTGGAGAAGAGAAATTGATGACTCGTTAAAGCTTCTAGAATTGTTATCCTAGATAAAATTGTTTCAAGAATAAGAATATGAATTCATAAATGGAAACTGGAATTATGAACGTATGTTAGACTGTAAATTGGAGTGAGTGAATTGAGGATTTTTGATGAATTGTGATTAAACCCTAGCAAGAAGTCTTGGATGATGAACTAGGACTAAGTATGGTCAAATTAAGGTATGTATATGAATGTTGCATTGTTGATCACAATTGTTATGAATACGATGGGTGAATTATTATTGCCATGAAATTATGACTTAAATGTATGATCTTGAGGATATACTTGAATTTGTGATTGTCACGTTCCGGCATAACTAACTTGGATCAATTGCCACGTTCCAGCATAACTATTGGATCGGTTGCCATGTTCCGACATAACTATGGGATCGGTTGCCACGTTCCGGCATAACTAACTTGGATCAGTTGCCACGTTTCGACATGCTAACGGTTTGGGTTTGGGTTCCATAAGAGGACCAATGATGTGATATAAAATGTGAAGTTGTTCGTTGTTATGTAAATATTGATGATGTCGTATATGTTTGATATATGCATGTGAACATAGTGTTGTATCGACCTGCTTATGCTGCTCTTAGTGGGCACGTGTATGATGGTTATTGTTTGATTGTTCATTGTAATGAGCGAACATGTTGGGTATATTGGAAGGGCTAGTGTTTAAGGGGCGAGTAATAGATAGTAAGTGTGGTTCATGTGTTGTAATGGCGGGAAGTAGAGGAAGCGTGTGTGATGAAATATGCTTAGGTGGATTCCACCTTAAGGGAACGAGATTGGGTTTAGTGTTAAGGAGCTTGATGTAATGTATTAAGTGACTATGGTTGGGTAATGTGACGAGGAAGTAGGGGTATGACGTGAACAGTTAGTTGATATGTGGGTGGTTGTGTTTGGAATTTTTTTAATGAGTTAGAACGGTTAGGCTATGATCAAGAACCTGGTAAGTAGGTTGATTGAGAAGGTGGTTAGTGTTAGGGTTTTGCCCTGATTTTCTTACCATAATTTAAGATTTATTTTTCCTTAAAGAAAAGACAAAACATTACCATAAATGTTTCTACTTTTCTTGAAAGGAAAATATAATATCTTTCATATTTAGTTTATTCTCTCCTTTTAGGACTCCTTTTCTAGTAGGAAAGATTTTAGGACTCTATAAATATAGGTTTGTTTCTTCTAACACAAGAACAATAGTATCCACAATCTAGTCGTTTAAAGAGTTTAGTTTATGGGGAGATTTTCTCTCTACAGTTTTAAGGTTTTTTTATTAGTTTTATAATATGTAGGCCAATTGGTCATATCATATAATAATATTATGTCTTTTAGTATAGTTTTATTTGTCATCTAATTTATCAATCATATGATTTGCAAATTATAAGCTTCCGCATGACGCCATATTCGCCTCCATAACCCAACAGTTAGTAGTCACAATACTAGTGTAAGGTGGAGGTATTTTAATAGAGGGTAAAGGTGAAGAAACGAGTGGTTTAATTCATGATCTTACTAGTTGATTTCTTATGTAATGTGGTGGGCGTCAGGTTGACCGATGATGCCTACCAGTATGCGTGTTTGTACTGATACTACTCTTGCTATGTCTTTGACATAGTCTGGATGCAGGATTGGTGACGTTTCAATAGGTGAAGGCGAAGAAAGTCTCCAACAACTTCTATTCTTCCTTCCGCATGGTGGAGGTTGTGTCTTTTATTTATTTGTCATGTTGTACTCTTAGTAGCTCTTGTACCTGTTTAGACTAGTTCAATGGGAGTTGTTAATTTACTTTACGAGTTTTAATTAAAGGAGTGTTTAAAGTCAGTATTCATAAAAATCATACTTTTATACCTATCTCCGTTTTCTTTAACTTTTCCGCATGTTTTTAATTATTGGGATATGAGGGTTCTCCTACTTAGGTGTTAGGGTAGGTGTCTGCACAACCCGATGGGTTGGGTCGTGACAAGTATAGCTGCTAGGTGGGTCTGGGTATTGAAGATTCTTTGTAAGAGACTTAAAGATTGCCCATTTGTGTATCTCCTTTGGTAATTATTTTGATCCTCTGTTTTCCCTTAATTCTGGAATTTACGAATGGGTTTCACTAATTTGTTACTGCTCGTGGATGAATAGACGAAGACTGATTTGAATTACTAAAGATGGTATATTAATTTAAATTTCAGCCAATTAAAGGTGGCCACGTCATTAATAAAAGGATTAATTATTACTCTTAAGAATTTGTTAAGTGAAAGGGTAATATAAGTCCATATAGGTGAATGAAAGGGTATTTTGGAGCCCAAAGGTGGAAGAAGGGTATTTTTGTTCTATTTCCTATACTTGAAGGGTATTTTAGACCCTTTTTCGTATTTACTTTAATAAGGTTTGAGATTCCGCATTATGATTGTATTTCGTAGTTGAACAATTAATAGAAGTTGATCTTTGGATTCGTTGGTTCGCCCACATAAAAGGTTAAGTGTGGGTGTCACTCATGATTTGTTTTGGATCGTGACAACAATCATAAAAAAAGAACATGAAAAGTGTGATTTATTTTTGTTCCATCAATTACGTAAACATGGAATGGAAATCATAAAAAAATTAATTGACACCAAATTTCTTTCATTTCATTACTAATATTTTGTCCACGCTTCACACAATCTTAAATAATAAATTTAGATTAGATTATTATCGAATAATAGTGTCAATTTTTTAAAATTCATTATTAATTTATAATTTAATAATTAATTTGTTAAATACATTTTCACTTCCATTAAAAACTTTTCGACCATATATGGAAAAATTTATTTATATTAAAAAATTTAAAATAAATATGTAAAAGGAAAAAATAGTGGTACTATAAAAATTAATGGTCATGGAAACTTAAGACGTCATAAGTGTTTCTTTCCTTCCTCTATAATTTAATTGTTTCTTAATGTAATTTGTTTATAGTTTTATTTATATAAGTAGAAAAAAAAATGAAACAAAGAAAAGATCAAATAAATATATAGTCATTGATGAGATCAAAATCCCTAGTATCTTTTTGTTTTTTGACACTTGCCCTTTATTTCATTTATTTTTTTAGTGTATAATTATTCAATTTTCTATTTAACATTAATATTTAAGATATTATTTGAAAGAAAGAAGAAAGAATATATAAAACTTGCAATATCATTGATGACACACATTAAAATCATAAAAGTAACAGTACAAAATTATTTGAATTCAATACTAATTATTATTATTATTTTGACCGTTCCAATATAAGTGTTATATATATATAAGAATATTAAATGAAAAATACATAAACATTAAATCATTAGAAACAAAAATAAAAAAAATAAAAAGAGTGTTTAGTATTGAATGGAAAATGACCATTAATCATATTACAACAATAATATATCTAGTCAAAGGTCAAAGAGTGTAGAATGTACGCAGACCATTAGTCGTATTACAATATTAATACATCTAGGCAAAGGTCAAAGAAGATTTTAATTTCTCTATATCTAATCAAATATAGGCAAGATTAGACTATATATACACCGTAAAAAATAGAAGTGTAGAATGCAAATAGACAGAATACTATCTGTCAAGTTAGAGACTCTGTACACATAGTAGTCTTCAAAAAAAGGAAAAAAATTCCCCTATACTTCCTCATAATTCATTTTTCAGGCTTCATCGTTTGTACAATAAAAAAAGTCGTAATAGTGCCAATTCACCCTTCCTGCTTTCCTGGACTTCACTCTATTTCCCCCTGATTATAGGTAGATCTTTAACTAATCTATTGATTTTTTATTATTATTTCGAGGTATGAGGGAAGCGTGTGTGTATATATAGGGAGAGAGGGGGGAGGGGGGGTATTGCATGTTTGGATATATATATATAATTGTTCAATTTTGTCCAAAAGTTTACCCCTTTGTTCTTCTCAATCTGATTTGCTTGCTATTGCTTTTTTGTAAACTGTTTTGGTTAATTCTAACATTAATTTTATGTCCCTTTTTAGTCAATTCAGGAACACCCTAAGAGAATGGCTAGTTTGTGTCCTAGACAAATATTTTGCAAATTCTTGATGATATATGTGTATAGAACTTGTTTGCCTTTCATAAAAGTATAAAATCATTTTCTCAATTCGTCTAAATAGTTAAAATCCATATTGCTTATTCTAGATTAAGGTTGTAGACTTGAAAAGTCCAAAAAGTGCCCTATAATTAAAATACTCATGAAAGGTATTCGAAATTTACTTTACTATTTTATTTTTAAAGATCACTACTTTTCCTTTCCGGTCAGAGTTTTGCTATAGTTACGTAGGTTCCTTAGGATTTTCAAATTTTAATACTAGTAAAATTATTGATTTGATGTTCTAAATTTAGAAAATGAAACAACTTATTATGTCTATTTATTTTATTACTTAAAATGAACAGATTTAAGTAGAAGCAAACTAGGACTACATGAAAATATCCATTGTTTTTCTTTGTAGATTGAGCTCTATGAAACAAAGAAAAATACGAAATAAAAGGCAGGAATTAAATGTCATGTTCGACAAACTTTCTTGTTCAAGTGATTCTTCAGTATGACTATCATCTTCATCGAAAATCTAACAAAGATAACAAGAATTCAACTCTCAGATTTTGAGGATCCAAAAAGTATGATTAATAACTACTAATTAAGGGAAAAAAAGAGTTACACTACAAACCTGCATTTCGAGATGTTCCAAATACAGGAAACTTCTTATCAAGCAAAGAACATATGAGAGCTTATATGATTCCACCAACAAAATATCAGGCAGGTAAAATCGTTTGACACTGTTAATATAAAAGGGAAGCCTTGTTGTTGCTTTATATTCTTCTTCGGCAAAGAACTAAGATAAATGATGATTCAATTACAATGCGCCTTTAATTCTTATCTAGATAGGTTAGGTATTTCCTTTTTTCCTAAACTGTCTGAATAAGAAATAAATGTGCATTGTAATATATTGGAATCATCATTTTTCTTAGCTCTTTGGTGAAGAAGGATATGGAGCACCAAAAAATCTTCTCTTTAATTCTAATAGTGTCAAACAATTTTACCTGCCTAACATTTTGCTGATGGAATCATATAAGCTCGTATGTGTTCTTTGCTTTGATAAGAAGCTTCCCATATTTGAAATATCTTAAAATTCAGATTTTTTGTGCTTTTAACTCTTTTTTTTCTTCTTATGTAGTAGTCATCTGTCGTACTTTAGGTTCCTCAATAATCTGAGAGTTGACTTTGTGTTATCTTTCTTAGGTTTTTTATGAAGATGATAGTGATACTGAAAAATTACTTTAACTAGAAAGTTTATCGGACATGACATTTGATCACCTCAAGGAACTTAAGCTAGGAAACTTTTGTAACACCCCGAATTTTTTTTGAGCTAAGACTCGAACCACTCTTCGTTGTGAGTAAGATTTAATGGAGGAATTTATAATTTTTTTTAAGTTTTAGGGTCGCTAGATGTAGCACTTTGAGTTCCAAAAAGAACTAAAGAGAATTCATTCAAGTCATTCCTAGGTTCTTTTAAGTTTTGGGTCAACTTCAAACGACCATAACATTTTGCACAAGATGACTTAGGAGACCCATAAGATATCAAGTGAAAGGTCTTGGAATCCTCTTTCTAACGCCGTTGAGTTTGCTAATTTTCGAGCTCGTATGAGGGAGATATGTCTATTGAATTCGAGTTGTCCAATTAAGGAAAGTTACCAAAAAATATGAGGGGCATTTTGGTCTTTTCCTTACCCAATCCGCTTAAAACGAATTTTAGTAATATTTTGGGAAAAAATATGATTTGGGTCAGTTTTCATAAATCCAAATATGCTTAGAATTTTAGAAGAGAGTTCATTCAAGTCATTTCTAAGTTCTTTTAAGTTTTGGGTCAACTTCAAATGACCATAACTTTTAGCATATGATGAGTTAGGAGACCCATAAGATATCAAATGAAATATCTCTGAGTCCTTTTCCAACGCCGCCAAGTTTGCTAATTTTCGAGCTCGTGTGAGGGAGATATGCCCATTTGAAGTCAGGCTGTCCAGTTAAGGAAAGTTACCCAAAAATATGAGGGGTATTTTGATCTTTTCCTTACCCAAGCATATTTAAGTATTTTTAGTAAGGTTTTAGGAGTCTAATTTGATTGGAATAAGTTTTAGTTATTCCTAAAATATGCTTAGAGTTTTTAGATGAGTTCAAGAAGAGGAAAAGAGGAGAAAAGGAAGAGCGTTCAAGATTTTTGCGATTCTTCGAGGGATTTTGCAAATGATTTTATCCTTAGAGGTATGTAAGGCTATCATAGTGTTGTACTAGTTCGTACTCACGCCCTACATCTTCTTTCAAATCAGTAAAAGAAAAATCTAGGATTCTACCCCTAGATTTGAGTATTCATGAGATAAGTTGATTTGAGTTCTTGAGTTCATGGTTCTTTTAAAAATTCTATTCCTAACTATTGAGTTTCTATATTGTTATTGAGATCCCTGAGTTGAGTTGTTCATGTACTTAATTTCATATGAACCCTATGATTTGAGTTATAAATTTTGAAAAGCTTTTTAAAGCCAACGCTTGAGTTCTTAAACTGAGTTTTGAGAAAAAGAGTTTCTAAAACATGATTAATATGAAATTAAGTATGCCATCAATGTATGAGCACTGTGGTATCTAGATATACCATCAATGTTTATGCTGTATGACTTTCCGAGTCATTAATGATCATATTAAAATATAATTTTGATATGTTTTTTAGAGATATTTTTCAAGTATGAATTGAGTAAGAATATAAGGGGACTATGTATTTCTAGAGGTATCAATTTTTACATTGATAAAAGAGAAACTGAGATTTCTAAGTGAATTATAAGTTCAAAAGATATTTCAAGAGCAGTTACCTCTTTTAAGAGGATAGTTTGAGCAATTATCTTAAATCAGAGGAGGAGTATGTTTTTAAATATATGAGTGTGTGTATTTTGGGAGTAGTATTGAGCACCGATATGGGAGAGAGTTCAGACAACTCACAACCCTCATAAACCATGTATGCCAACATGGGTAAAGGGTCATACTTTTTAGATGATTCCTTATTATTTTTTTAGCATAGACTAGTGGATCCACTTAGTTAGTAGGTCCTATACCCCGGCAAAGTATAGGACAGTTCTGGAAGCGTGGGCTAGACATTGTATCATCACATAGCTCATAGTGATGGTTGTCGGTTAGAGAATCTCCCACAGAGTTACTTTGTATTTTTATACAAAATCAGAGTTATTATTGTATTTTCATACAATTGAGTTATTATTGTATTTTTGCATACAACTGAGTTATTGTCTATTGTTTTAAAATCTTTCTAGACATTGCATCTTTTATTGTTGCTGAGTATCTTGAGTCAGAATTGTGTACCTTATTATTGAATTGAGCCCTATTTCTTTGAGTTGAGTTGAATTATGTTTCACTGAGTTGAGTATCTTATTGCTGAGTTGAGTTTCTTATTTCTGAGTTGAGCCCTATTTCTCTGAGTTGAGGGGAACTATGTTTCATTGAGTTGAGTTGAGTGAATTGAGAAGAGGTAAGTATGTTTCTTTTCCATCAGTTCAAGCTTATGTTTATGCTTTAGAATTCCCTTTACATGCTCGTATATTTCATGTACTAAGCCATTTGGCCTGCATCGTTTCATGATGCAGATACATATATTCAGGATCATCAAGAAGCATTTCGTTGAGGTCATGTGAATATTCCAGTCAACTTTGGTGAGCCATCTTATATTCTAGAGGACTTCACCTTTATCTTACAGTCAGTAATTTTGAGATGTCGTGGGTCTTGTCTCGATATCCTTCTATAATAGTAGAGGCTTCATAGATAGACAAAGTTGAGTAGTTTCAGTATGTATCTTCTTTGAGTTATTTTTACAAACTCTGAGTTCATCTATTGAGTATTGTTCAAAATATTTTAAAGTTGAGTATTTGAGTTATTGAATTTAATTCAGTTTTAAGCTTTTGTATGCTTGAGTTATTCTTCCTCTTGTAGTCAGCCAGTATGAGGGTTCACTTGGGGACTAGCAATGGTTCTCGAGTGTCGGCCACGTCCAGGGTGTAGACTCGGGTCGGGACAACTTTATAGGAAGAACGTCCGAGATGCAGTTTATCAAGTTTTTGTTAGCCAACTCCCCGGTGTTGGAGAGAATTCTAATAGATCAACAGTTTCATGATCAGGAACTTCCTGACACAAGATTATAATTTTTAACTGAGATTTCAATTTTTTCGTTTGCACCACATAAAGTAAAAATTATCTACATAGATTTAAGTTGATCTTGATCTTTTGCTTAGAAGTTTAAACTGAAAAGCGAGAAAGATACGTTGATGTAGGTAGTATTATAACTTTCTGTTTAGCCTTGCTATAACTTCTATTTCAGAACATGATCATTGCTTGAATGAATGTTTTGATTAATTTGTGGTTACTACATGTTTAATAAATGATGCATATATACGTTTGTTGACTAACAAATGATGTATATGTACTCTTTTTGTTAACAAGTGTATATTTATTGAATTAGAAAAAATCTTAAATCATTTTTATTAAATTCTCTAACAATACCACACAACTTTAAAAATTATCTTACCCATTTCTTAACCTTTCCCGACACCACTCAACTAAAAAAGCCAATTCCTTTTTTTTATTTGGGTCAGTTCTAGTAATAATTCAGACGGGAAGAAGAAATAACTGATAATTCAGAAGTATTTTAATAAATAGCTTGTGGCAGTTCAAATAGAAAAAGTAAACATCAATAATTTTGATAAAAAAACTCTTCAAAACATAATATTTTAGATGTATTTTTTACTATTATTAATGTAAATAGACATGAATGCTCCAACGTATAAATCATTTCTTCATGTCATTAAATGAAAAGAACAATGATAATAAAGATTAATTATTATAATATGTTAAAATGGGTCAATATTTTTGTTTTATTTCATTTTTTCTTCTAATGATTTAATATTTATGTATTTCTTTTATTTAATATTCCTACATAGATAATACTTATTTTGAGACAGTCAAAATAATAATAATTATAGTATTGAATTCATGAAATATAACAAAATAATTGTGTACTTTTATTTTATGATTTTATTGTGTGTTAATGCTATATTTGAGAGTAGTTACATTTATTTCTCCTACAAATTTCTGGGGTATTAATCTCAAAATAATTGTTAGGATTACTCAAAAATCGTTTCTCCATCTGACAAAGAAAAGCAACATTTTAAGGAACGTGAACGTGTGAGGTTGTTGTGATCAGATTTTTTTTAGCTTTACTAACTAATTAAGCATTATAATAGATAATTAGCATGTGAAAAAAAAAACAGTTTAATTTCGTATGATCATCATCGTTTTGGTGTGCTCTCGACTACATTTTAAAGTATTTATGATGTCCAAGGGCCCTTGTACTATGTAGTGGATCTGATTTTCATATTTACGTTCTTCCGCCTCCAATTTTATTGTTAATTTCATAGCTTAGGTAAAATTAATATATACATGATCTTCTGCAATAGAGAGTGTTGCCATGATCTGCTATTACTTAATCAATTGTTGTATAAACAACAATCATTGGTAAAATTGGCTTTAGTAACATCAAAAATTTCAGACAACTTATATCTTGTGTTTGAATACATAAAGCACAATCAAGTTTATCAAAGCGTAGGTATTTCTTCTACTTAATTATTGTTTTAGAATTTCTAGGGAGTGCATTATTTATAACATAAGTTGACTGCAATTTGATGCAAAAAAAATATATTTTAGCTTTTTTTTGGGGTAATATGATCTGATGGACCCCTATACTTGTATGAGTTTGTATTATGAACCCTTCTATTTAATTCTTTATCAATTGAACCTTTAAACTCATTAAAACACAATATATGAAACTCTTTTGACCATTGACCATGCTTATGTGGAATTAAGATGGATGAGTTGGCGAGAGAGTGTAACCACACACATGTAAAGGCAAGTGAATAACATATTTAAATTTTAAAAAAAATATACAATAATAATTTTTTTTAAAGAAAAGTCATCTTCTTCGCCTCGCCTCACCTTCTTTAGTCATCCCCATCCCCACCCCAATCTTCTTTTCAGCCCACCCACCACCCCAATCCCCCTTTTCAGCCATCCCCAACCCCTTCTTTCAGGCTTCAACTACGCCCCACCCATCTTTGCCTCAACTTTCTTTCAGTCACCCCCACTCTTGGTAGACCCAATTCTTTTTTTTTCTTTAATTTTTTTGTTTTCATTTTAGTTTCATCAAACACTACTATTTAAGAATAAAATTTTCAAATACAAAAGGCTTACAATGGAAGGAAAAGAAAAGAAAATAAAGGAAGATTAATTTAGATCTAATTTTAAATTTAAGATTTTCTTTTCAAGACTTTCATTTTCGATAACCCTCTTTTTTTTGGTATGAAGACAAGTTTAAATGGTAGGAAAAGAGACTAAGAGGGTGGAGATAATGGTGGTTGTGAGGATGGTGGTGATGATGGTTGTTGGTCGGCAGAGGTGGACGGAAATTGGAAGAAGGTGAGAGAAATAAGAATTTTACTTTAAAGAATTATTTACCTTTTATTTAATATTTTGATTAATAATTTTTAAAAGTAGTTAATGAAGATAATTATGATCTGTTATTAATTTATGTGATGTGGATTTGACATGTTATCTATTTGAGGGAGAGTGAGCTACACACATGATAAGATGGGTTTAAAAATCATCTTTTGATTGAATTTAAGGGTTTAGTTGGTAAAGTGTTAAATAAAGGGATCCACAATATAAACACATACAAGCATAGGGGTTCATTAGATCATTTCACATTTTTTTTATAACATGAGTTCATTGTTTGTTGTCTATCCCTGCTAAGTGTTATAGTTGATTCTATACTATTACTTATTGCATAATAGTTTCTATTTCGAGTTGGCCGATGATATCTATTTGGTACATGTTGCCCTGTATTGATCCATACTTGTATTTTCTTCGTTTTCTTTTGTGGAGTACAACGAGTGTGCCATCGACTTCGACTCGCCCTCACCTCTAGCCAGTCTTCAGCACATCAGATTTCAGGATGAGCTATTCCTTCTAGCTCGTGTTGGATTATCTCGGTCATGACATGATGTCCTTAGCTTTTGGACATAGACTATTCTATCTAATTATTTTGGTGTCTTTAATACTCTTAGATTTGATATTATGAGAATAGACGTCCTTAATGTGATGAGTCTCAGGTTTTGGGAATAGTATATAATATACTTTAGAGGATTTTTATTATTTACTTTAATAAGGTTTGAGATTCTGCATTATGATTGTATTTTGTAGTTGAACAATTAATAGAAGTTGTTTTTGAATTCGTTGGTTCGCCCACCTAGAATGTTAAGTATTGATGTCACTCACTCGTTTTGAGTCGTGACAACAATCATAAAAAAGAACATGGAAAGTATAATTTTTATTTTTGTTCCATGAATCATGTAAACACGCAAAGCAAATCATAAAAAAACTAAAAGACACCAAATTTCTTTCATTTCACTATTATTATTATTGTCCATGCTTCACACGATCTTAACTAATAAATTTAGATTAGATTATTATCAAATAACAGTGTCAATTTTCTTAAAATACATTATTAATTTATAATTTAGTAATTAATCATCTTTTCACAATTTTTCTAACATTCAATATAAAATTCATTAGTAGAAAGATTTTGTTAAAAACATTTTCACTTCCATTTAAAGCTTTTCAACCTTACATGGAAAAACTTATTTAAATTCAAAATTTTAAAATAAATATGAAAAGGAGAAAATATTGGTAATATATAAATAAATGAGCATGAAAACTTGAGATGTCATAAGTATTTTTTTCCTTCCTTTAAAATTTACTTGTTACTTAATGAAATTTGTTTATAATTTAATTTATATAAGTAGAAAAAAAAAAACAAAGAAAAGATCAAATAAATATATAGTCATTAATCAGATCAAATTTCCTAGTATCTTTTTGTTTTTTGGCACTTGTCTTTTTCTTTTCATTTTTTTTTAGTATATAATTATTCAATTTTCTATTTAACATCAATATTTAAGATATTATATGAAGAAAGGAGAAGAGAGAATATATAAAACTTACAATATCATTGATGACACACAATAAAATCATAAAAGTAACAATACAAAATTATTTCATTATATTTCATGAATTCAAAACTAATTATTATTATTTGGACCGTTCCAACATAAGTGTTATATATATATATAAGAATATTAAATGAAAAATACATAAATATTAAATCATTAAATAGAAAAATAAATAAAATAAAAAGAGTTTTTTTGAACTTGAATGGAAAATGACCACTAATCATATCACAACAACAATATATCTAGTCAAAGGTCAAAGAAGGGTTAAATGTATATATATTCAGTCAACGATATGAGTGTGGAATGTACGCAGACCATTTACAATAATAGTACATCTAGTCAAAGTTCAAAGAAGAGTTAAATGTCTCTATATCTAATCAAAGATAGGAGCATAAAATATACACAAGATTAGACTATATATATTCAATCAAAGATAGAAGTGTAGAATGTATACAGACAGATTACTATGTGTAAAGTTAGAGACTCTGTACACATAGTAGTCTTCAAAAAATAGGAACAAAATTTCCCCCCTTCTTCCTCAAAAGGGGGGACTCTGTACAATAATTAGTCTATTGATATTTTTTATTATTTTGAGGTATGAGGGGAATATATATATATATATAGAGAGAGAATGTAGGGGGAGGTATCGAATGTTAGTTTGTATATGCATAAAATTTACTCAATTTTATCCAATAGTTTGTCCCTTTTTGTTCTTCTCAATTTGATTTGCATGTTTTTTCTTTTTTATAAATTGTTTTAGTGAATTCTAACCACAGTTTTAAGTTCATCTTTTAGTCCGTTCAGGAACACCCTAAGAGCCAATGATCTGGCTAGTTTGTGATCCTAGATGAATGTTTTGTAAATTCTTGATGATATATCTGTATAGAACCTGTTTACTTTCATAAAAGTATAAAATCATTTTCTCAATTCCTCTAAATAGTTAAAAACCAAATTGTTTATTCTAGATATGGGTGAAGACTTGAAGAGTCCAAAAAGTGTCATATGATTAAAATACTCATAAAAGGTATTCAAAATTTTCTTTACTATTTTTTTAAAAAATCACTACTTTTCCTTTTCGGTCGGCGTGTAACTATAGTTACATAGGTTCCTTAGGATTTTCAAATTTTAATACTAGTAAAATTGTTGATTTGATGTTCTAAATCTAGAAAATAAAACAACTTATTATGTTTATTTATTGTATTACCTTAAATTAACATATTTTAGTAGAAGCAAACTAGAATTACATGAAAATATCCATTGTTTTTCTTTGTATGTTGAGCTCCATGAAATAAAGAGAAATTCGAAATAAAAGGTAAGAATTAAATGTCATGTTCGACAAACTTTTGAGTTCAAGTGATTCTTCAGTAAGAAAGATAACAAAGATAACAAGCAGTCAACTCTCAGATTTTGAGGATTCAAAAAATACGATAAATAACTACTAATTAAGGGAAAAAAAGAGTTACACTACAAACGTGCATTTTGAGATGTTCCAAATATATAAGAAACTTCTTATCAATCAAAGAGCATGTGAGAGCTTATATGATTCCACCAACAAAATATCGGACATGTAAAATCGTTTGACACTGTTAAGATTAATGAAAAGCCTTGTTGATCCTTTATATTCTTCTTCAGCAAAGAACTAAGATAAGTGATGACTCAATTACAATGCGCCTTAATTCTTATCCAGATAGGTTAGGGATTCCCTTTTTTCCTAAACTATCTGAATAAGAAATAAATGTGCATTGTTATTGGAATCAACACTTTCTTAGTTATTTGGGGAAGAAGGATATGAAGCACCAACAAAACTTTTCTTTAATCCTAATAGTGTCAAATGATTTTACCTACCTAACATTTTGCTCGTTGGGATCATATTAGCTCTCATATGTTTTTTTGCTTGATAAGAAGCTTTTCATATTTGAATATCTCAAAATGCAGGTTTTTTTAGTGCTTTAACTCTTTTCCTTATTTAGTGGTCATTTGTCGTACTTTTTGGTTCCTCAATAATCCGAGAGTTGACTTTGTGTTATCTTTCTTAGATTTTTGATGAAGATGATAGTGATACTGAAGAATCACTTAAACTCAAAAATTTATCGGACATGACATTTGATCACCTCGAGGAACTTAAGTTAGGTACTTTTTAGGAAGAACGTCAAAGATGCAATTTATCAAGCTTTTGTTAGCCAACTTCCCAGTGTTAGAGAGAATGCTATAGATCAATAGTTTCTTGATCAGGAACTTCTTGACACAAGATTAGAGTTTTTCTATGAAATCTCAAAATTTTTGTTTGCATCACCTAAAGCAAAAGTTGTCTACATAGATTTAAGTTGATCTTTATCTTTTGCTTAGAAGTTTAAACTGAAAAATGAGAAAGATATGTTGATGTAGTATTATAACTCTCTGTTTAGCCTTAACATCAATTTCAGAACATGATCACTGCTTGAATGGATGTTTTGACTAGTTTGTTGTCATTACATGTTTAATAAATGAAGCATATATACGTTCGTGTCTAACAAATGATGTATATTTACTCTTTTCGTTACCAACTATATATTTATTGAATTAAAAAATATCTTAAATCATTTTTATTTAATTTCTAAAAATAGCACACAACTTTAGAAAATCATCTTACCCATTTCTTAACCTTTTCCGACTTCACTCAACTAAAAAAGACAATTCCTTTTTTCATTTGGGTAAGTTCTACTAATAATTAAGATAGGAACAAGAAATAATTGATAATTCAAAAATATTTTAATAAATAGCTGATGGCAGTTCATTTGAAATGACAATTAAGAAATAAAATTTAAAATTTGAATGACAAGATAAACACTAATAATTTAAATTTAAAATAAATTTAACTCACTCAATTCAAATTCAAGATATACCAAAATATTGAATTTGAATTGAGTGTGAGTTAAATTTATTTGAAATTTAAATTATTAGTGTTTATCTTGTCATTCAAATATTAAAATTTTATTTCTTAATTGTCAAGACAAGTTGAAATTTAATATTTGGGATTATCTTTGTTGACACCCAATTTTTTCCTAACATTTTTTCAAAATTCGTAACTTTTAAGTTTTATTTATTTAATAGTTAAGAATACATTTTTTATAATTTTAAATAAATTTATCAATAACTATCATTATTTGTCAAAATTTAGGATTTTTTATCAGCTAATTTTAATTACATTATTTTTGTGACAGCTGGTTGAATACGTTCAAATATTTGTTCATTTTTTATTAAATTATTATTTCTATTAAATTGTATTTTTTACATGCTATTGGTTATGTTTATTACATTTTTTAATATTAATTTTATTAGTTATATTTGTTAATATTCATTTTGATAATTTGTACAGTTTAGAAATTAATTCAAATATAGATAAGATATCGTATACAAATATTTTATTAACTAGTGGTTTCGTCCTATGGTTTTTAGATAATGATATTGTACAATAGATGGTTTTTAATTTTCTATTTAATCTATTTCTTAGTCATTAAGTTGGGTGTGGTCTGTGGTGAAAAATTCCAAAATGTGTGAAACCCTAAGATATTTTTCTATCATATTCTCAAAGCTGCCGTCACCCTCCTTCCTCATCACCTCCCAAACTCCATTTCCGGCCAGTATCAACAAGCAAATAACAACCAAACGACCCCCCAAACCAGTGAACAAACACATTCATTACTCCTCCCTTTTTCGGCCAGTAAACACCACTTGAAACCACCCAAAATCCCCATTCATTTTCTTTTTCTTCCCTCTGCTCACGCCACCACCAGCGAGCCATCTTCAACCTCAAACAACCAGCAGCTCTCAACTCCAACCCATTCGTTCTCCTTCTTCCTCCACACCGGAGCACAACCCACGCAGCGAACGAGCTCGCTAACCCACCAAATACCCGACCCCAAACCCATTAGATCCGCCATATCCGGCGAGATCCGTCACGAAACAATACTGCTGCAACCAGCAGCTCGAACCAGACACAAAACAACAACTAAATAACCCCCAAACCCTATGAAAACAGACCCAACAATCACAAACACTTAAACCAAGAAGCCAGCCATCAACAAACCTCTAAGCTCCATCGAACAATGAGCTCCAAGCTCTAAAAAACCAACGACCAACAACTCAGAATAGTACAAAACCCGACCCAAAAATCCCATTTGTTTTCTCTCACATTTTTTCCAGTTAACAACAGTAACTATAGCTCCGACAACAACTTCGAATCACCAAGCTCCGGCGAAGAGCACCCAGATGT
>JAJOOO010017909.1:0-19096 GCA_029582685.1 Solanum piurae
TGATTGTTGTTGGTAGATTGAATCCACCTTTGGTGGAAGTGTTATATCTTATTCTTGTGTGGTATTATTGTGAATTGTAGCCATGAAGGCATTGGTGAAGTTGTTGTATAATGTTGGAATATTGTATTATTGTGAATTGAGGCCACGAAGGGCATTATATGAGTGTCATTATATTAATTTGTTATTATACATATATGAAGTTATATGTAAAGTCCTATATGAAGCTATATGTAAAGTTTGTGTGAAGCTATGATGTGAAGATGTTCTAATGGTATTAATGTGATATTGTATAAAGTGTTATTATGCTAATGTGAAAGCATGTTTCTCTTGAAATGGTGATATGTGGTGATGATGGACTATGATGACTCTTTATAAAATGATGTTGTAGCTCATATGCTAGACTTGAGTATCTTGTATTGTGTCATGAAAGCTTGATTGTATATGAATGTTTGGTTGGGCTATGACTTAGTAATGGAGCTCTTCCTATAAATGCTAAAAGAGGAATTCTAGGCCAAGACTTGAATTGTTAAACTTAAGCATAGTGCTTTTTAATGAGTCTAGCTTTCCTAAGTAAATGTATAACCCTTAAGGATGGGCCTTAGGGTGATGTTCCCTTCTTGAGTGAAATGACAGTCTTACAGATGATTGGAGCCGGAACGACATGAGAATCCTTATCTAAGAAATGGGGCCTTTCTTTGGAAGAGGTACTATGAGTTGGTTGAACTAGAAAAGGAACCCTCTCTAGTACATATGTGATTGGATACACTATGGAAACGAAGGATAAGCACCGAGTGGAAATGGTTAGGATGGTGGCCTAGTTGAGCATGATATTAGGCACAATGAACATCCTTGTACATCTCTTAAATCATGTGCCAACATGGGTTGCTTTTAGTTCTACCCTTGGCAAGTAGAACAACCTCCACAGAGTAGGATAGACTCCGGATTACATACCCTGCTACTGTGTTCTATGTCGGTTAAGGCTTATATCTATCATATGGGATATGCACTCTAGTATTGGATAGGTTCTACAACGTGTAGGTAGTAGTAAGGGATGCTATCTACACATAGCACGAGTAGGGTTTGAAGATACTAAAGTGAGTTCCCTAAACCTTAGGGCTATTATGTGATTGTCCCCTATATGCTTGTGTATCTCTTAAATAGTCTATAAAGAATGTTGACTTAGTATGTTATAATGTAATGATAAAACCCTTGTCTATGGTAACTCATACGAACACTTAGGTGTATATGAAGAGGTTGTATGCGTGGTCACTTCATTATTCACTTAAATGTGGCTTAGGGTGACTTGATATAGAGGCTTAAATGGTAATGAAGGAATTACTTTGCTATCTTGTTTAAGTATTGTACACTTGTGTTAATTGAGTTGTAAATGATATGAATATGGTATTATTTGTGAATGGTGACTTGAAATGTGGGTTTGTGCTTGTGGTTGTAAAGGTTTGTTAAAGAAGGTCTTAAAATCATACATTCCTTGTAAATGTCCGTTGTGCATGTTTTCTTGCATGGTCATCATACTTAGTACTTATTGTACTAATTCCATATTTCTCTATTGTTACAAGTGTAGGTGGTGGAAAGTGAGGAGATCTTTGAGGAAGCTTGGGCTATTGAATCTTCTCAAGAATCTTGGTATGTCCGCATATATTCGAGGACATAGTTTTTACCTTTCTAGTGTTTCCACTTAGACATTGTAGAAGACTTATATTTTGTTGTAAAGGGTCGTGTCCCTAAGATGTTCTATTCGTGTCTAAGATGGCAGATGAGACTTAGAAATTCTACTTCGTTACATTTGAAAGATTTTATGAGTATCATGAATTTGTTTTAAAAAGAGTTTTTTTTTATTCCTTACGGTTTTTATTACCGAAAGCGATGAATGAATTCTAAGGCTTGTATAAGACCTCCGAGAGGTCGAATACATATGTAACGGCTAGGTGGTGCTCTCGGGTCGTTACACCTAAACTTAGAACCCTAAAACCTAAACTTGGAACCCTAAATCCTAAACCCTAAACCCTAATCCTAAATTCTAAACTTTGAACCCTAAACCCTAAACCCTAAACCCAAAAACCAAAACCCTAAACACTAAACTTTAAACCCTAAATTCTAAACCCTAAACTTCAAACCACAAACCCTAAATCCTAAACCCTAAACCCTATACCCTTATCCCTAAACTTCGAACCCTAAACCCTAAAATTGGAACCCTAAATCCTAAATCATAAATCCTAAACCCTAAACTATAAACCCTAAACCCTAAACCCTAAACCCTTAACCCTAAACCCTAACTCTAAACCCTAAACCCTAACACTTAAACCCTAATCTCTAAACCCTAAACCCTAAACCCTAAACTCTAAACCACAAATCCTATCCCTTAAACCCTAAACCTTAAACTCTAAACTCTAAATTCTAAATTCTAAACTCTAAACCATAAACCCTAAACCCAAAACTTGGAATCCCAAACCCAAAATCCAAAACCGTTAACCGTGAAACCTAAACTCTAAACCATAAACCATAAACCCTAAAACCTAAACCCTAAACCCTAAACCCTATGCCTAAACAATAAACACTAAACACTAAAACCTAAAACCTAAACCCTATACCCTAAGCCCTAAACCCTAAACCCTAAACCCAAAACCCTGAATACTAAACCCTAACACAAAACATTAAATTCTAACCCTAAAATCTAAAATCTAATCCCCAAACCCAAAACCCTAAATCCTATATTCTAAACCCTAAAGCCTAAACTTGGAATCCTAAATCCAAACTTGGAACCCTAATCCTAAACCCTAAACCTTAAACCCTAATCCCTGAACTTGGAACCCTAAACCCTAAACCATAAATCTTAAACCCTAAACCCTAAAATTGGAACCATAAACCCTAAACCCTAAACACTAAACCCTTCACTTTAAACCCTAAACCCTAATCCCTAAACCCTATACTCTAAACCCAAAACCCTAAAGCCAAAACCCTAAAACCTAAACCTTAACCCTAAATTGTAAACCCTAAACCCTAAACCCTAAACTTGGAACCCTAAACCTTAAACCCTAAACCCTAAACCCTAAACTTTGAACCCTATACCCTAATCCCTGAACTTGGAACCCTATACCCTAAACCCTAAACTCTAATCCTAGACTGATAAGAATTGGGTTACCAGAATAAACAAGAAAATAATGCGGAAGCAAAATTATAAAGATTAAAGACAAAATTGAAAGATATGTGAAATTCAAGAATAAAATCACCAATTTCAAAATAAAGTGCTAAGAACCCTAATTGATCTTAGTATTCAAAATTAGAGGGTTAAGACTAATTATGATACTAATAGAGTCAATTCAAAAACTTAGATCAAAAGTGATCTAGACCCCTATTACGAAGAAATTAGAGACAACAATTTGTATAAGACTAATCACCTTCTTTAATTTATGAATAGAAACCAAATATATCACATTAAGAATTAATCTTACCTCTTATAGAATCATTCTTATAAGGTTGTAAGATAAATCCATAGTCACCACAGACAAAGGTGTAAATAAGAGAAACCTCTCAAATAATATTAATCATGTCTATTCAAAATAATAAAATCAACCCTTATATATAAGGAAAACCTATCCTAAATAGAATAGGATTTAAATCCTACTTTTATGGAAACTTTAAATTAGGAAAAAAAGAAAACTTTAAACTAGATGCCATTGCGAATGATACATGTGAACATCATCATCCCAATAGAAAATTCTCCTACTTATATAAACACAACGAACTCCTTGTCTAGATGCCACTGCGAATGATACATGCAACTTCAATTTAGCTCTATCAATAAAGTTCTCCAATGGGCATGACAAAGACAAAATAAAATTCCTATCAAATTGAACACTTTAATGATATAGCCAAGCATCTTCAATTATACCTCCCAAAGATTCTTCCACATAAATATTATTCACCCATTATTCAATATACATTGTATCCAAATAAGCATTGAAGTGCTCCTAATCATGTACCTCATCATCACTAGTAGCAAACACTCTTTTCAACTCACAATAACCAACACTTGGAAGAATTATGACTCATTACATATAAAGAATCATATTCCAAAAAGTTATCACACAAAAACACTTGAATAAGAGAAGAATCATCTAACTCATTCACAATATTCCACTCACAAACGTCACACCTCTTTTCAACAAGTGGAATTCCACAATCAACTATGTCATGCTCAACTTTAAAAGATCTCAATTACTCTTATTGAACTTGTCGATTGAAATCAGTGACTTATTCATCATCCTCAAAATCAATGAAATCACCAACATAAGATTTAAGAGTGTAGTTCATTATCTCCAAGAAAACTTTAGGTGTTTTTGGAATACCAAGAATGTGAATAAAGCAATTATACATACCATACTTTGTCTTATGTAGCAAAGAAATAACATCACCTCGTTTTTCCTTTCTCATTGGTGCTAGATCCACAATTGCCTTGTTGAACTTTTTGTTATGTGTATTATCTTGGACAGATCCAAAATAATTCTCTTTACCTTTATCGTTCTCATCAACATACACTTTCTCAATTTGACTTGTGGTATCAACCACTTTAGGATTAAGTTCATCCAATGACTTTGGTTTTTCAATGCATACTTTCCCATGAGTATCTACAAGAGAGTCAAAACAACTAGAAGACGAAGTAGGAATGCTAGAGTTAGAATAAGAAATAACCTCACTCAAACTCTCTTGTTTTTCTCTCTCGACCTCACTATCATCCTTTACTTTTTTACTTTCATGGTTGTTTGCCTTTTATTTTCTCTCATTCACACTTTTTTTCTCACTTGAAATCTCATTCTCTTCACACAACACAACCTCTCCTTTTTCCTCTCTTGGAATGTCATAATGAACTCCTTTTCTCCTCTCACTCTTCTCTCTCACAAATTTCTTCATTGCTTCTTTCACGCATTTTTGATCTTCATAAACTTGGGCTGGAGTTAAAGGTGCAAGTGTATATTTTCTTTTGTTTAGCTCAAGAGAATTTCTATTCTTTCTCCTATCATGAATTGCATTCCTATTAAATTGTTATGGTCTCCCAAGCATGATGTGACAATCTTGCATTGGAATGACATCACAAAGAACATTGTCAGAATATTTTCCTATGGAGAAAGAAATCATGCATTGCCTAGTCACCTTAAGCTCATTAATCTCATTAAAATAATTCAACCATCGCCACTGATAAGGAGTAAGGTGTTTAATGCATTTAAGTTTCAACTTCTCAACAACGTATGAACTTACCACATTATTACCACTTTCACTATCAATAATCATAGAGCAGATATTACCATTTATCCCACACCTTGTATGGAAAATAGTTTCTCTCCTTAAATTAGCTATGGTGACATTTTTCTCCTTCAATCGTTTGATCAACATATCAACACAATTAATGTCGTTTTGAGCTCTAGCTTCAATTTCCTTACCTATTTTAAACATCTCAAAAAAATATCAAAGAAACAAATATATCTCAATTTGACTTTTTCTCTCTGTATTGATCTCACTCTCTCTTGCCTTTTCCAACTCAAATTACTACATTTGGATGGATCTTTCAAGATTTATATATAAACCTGATTAGTAACAACCTTTTAGAAGAAAAGACCACTTTGTGAAACAAAAGAAAAAAAAAACTTCTAATTTCCCCTCTTCTTGATTTTCCTTTTTGAAGAAAAAATTCAAGAATAAAAACAAATATGGAGTTTCTTGAAATAAGTGATTGTATTTTCTTCCTTTTTTTTGTATAATTTTCGTTTTCTTCTTCTTAAGTTTTAAGCAACTAGTTTTTTTTTTGCTGAACTTTTAAGCAACTAGATTTTTTTTTTTTGAAACTACCAATATTATCAAGAACGAAACCTTGATAGAACCGTTCTGATACCACTTGATAAGAATCGGGTTACCAGAATACACAAAAAAATAATGCGGAAGCGAAATTATAACAATAAAAGACAGAAATTGAAAGATATGTGAAATTAAAGAATAAAATCCCCAAATTCAAAATAAACTGCTAAGAAACCTAATTGATCTTACTATTCAAAATTAGCGGATTAAGACTAATTATGATACTAATAGAGTCAATTCAAGAACTTAGATCAAAAGTGATCTAGACCCCTATTACGAAGAAATTAGAGACAACAATCAGTATAAGACTAATTACCTTCTTTCATTTACGAATAGAAACCAAAGATATCAAATTAATAATTAATCTTACCTCTTAAAAAATCACCACACACAAAGGTGTAAAGAAGATAAACCTCTCAAATAATATTAATCATGTCTATTCAAAATAATAAAATCAACCCCTATATATAGGGAAAACTTATCCTAAATAGAATAGGATTTAGATCCTACTTTAATGGAAACTTTGAACTAAGTAACTTTTAAACTAGGAAAGTTTAAACTAGAAAAACAAGAAAACTTTAAACTAGGAAACTTTTTTAACTAGAAAAACTTTAAACTAGGGAACTTTAGACTTTAAGCGTTCAGCTTTTTGGACACTTTTATTGGGCATCGTGTGACCCAATCTTCTTTCTTTTGGGCTTGAATTTGGACACCTCTTTCCTGATAAATATATTCTTGATTTTGTATTGAAGCCCATCAACTTAAGTAAAAGTAGGCTGACATGGATACTATCATAGACCCTAAAACGTACGCCCTAAACTTAGAACCCTAAACCCTAAACCCTAAAATTAAAACCTTAAACACAAAACATTAAACCCGAAACCATAAACGTTAAACCCTAAATTTGAAATGCAAAATCCTAAATCCTAAACCCTAATTCCTTAATCCTAATCCCTAAACCTGGAACCCTAAATCCTAAACCCTAAACTTGGAACCCTAAACCCTAATCCCTAATCTTGGAACCCTTAACCTTAAACCCTAAACCTAAACTTGGAACCCTAAACCTTAATACCTAAACTTGGAACTCTAAACCCTAAACCTTAAACTTGGGACCCTAAATCCTAAGCCCTAAACCGTAATCCTAAATCCTAAACCCAAAAATTAAAACCCTAAACACTAAACTTTAAACCATAAACCCTAAACCCTAAACATAAAATCCCAAACCCTAAATCCTAAACCCTAAACCGTATACCCTAATCCCTAAACTTGGAACCCTAAATCATCAACTTGGAACACTAAACCCTAAACCCTAAACCCTAAACTATAAACTCTAAACTCTAAACCATAACCCTTAACACGAAACATGGAACCCCAAACCTTAAACCCTAAACCCTAAACTTTAAACCCGAATCCATAAACCCTTAACCCTAAACATGGAACCCTAAATCTTTAATCGTAAACTTCGAACCCTAAATCCTAAACCCTAATCCCTAAACTTGGAAATCTAAACCCTAAACATGGAACCCTAAACCCTAAATCATAAATCCTAAACCCTAAACCCTAAACCCTAAAACCTAAATCGTAAACTTCAAACTGTAAAAACCCTAAACCCTTAACCCGAAACATGGAAGCTCAAACCCTAAACCCTAAACCCTAAATCCTAAATCCTAAACCCTAAAACCTAAACCCTAAACCTTAAAACCTAAACCCAACCAAGGTTTGGGATCGTTCCCACAGGGAGTGGTTTTCAGAATTAGTAGAAAAATAAAATTAAGTTCTAATTAGTCATAACTGAAAACATTATCGAATACAAACATACTAAATTTAAGGGGTGACACAAAAGTATCAATTAACAATGTGGGTTTTTGTCACAAGTAAGCAAAAACAGAAAAAATGCAAAGAGTGCTAATCAAGAAGATAGGGTTCTTGGGATGTGATAGGAATAAGGGATAAACTAAACTATTGTGTACATGCTTTTGATAATAAATCTATTGAATATTTGTGACTAGGATAGACTATAGTGGGGGTAAATTCTCTCTCAAGCAACTTACCCCGAATGAAATGGGTTCCTCTAAGACACCCACTTGCCGCATGAAGAACAACCTCCGCCTTAGCCCACTCACTCTCTCGAGCTGAGTGTGTGAGAGAAGGTTTAGGGTTCACTCTCTCGAGATGAACCTCATGTCGACCCAATCCCACTGGCCATCAATTTAGTAGTCGTAGTTTTACGACCTCTGTCTCGAACAAGCCAAAAATACAAAGGTGAAAACAACTACAATTTCATTAAGTTCCACCACAACTACTAAACGAAATAACATCTAAGCAACAAATAAATCATCAACTAGAAATACCCAAAAAATAATCTAACCCATATTCACAAAATCACACCCCAAGAATTGGGGTTTTAGCTAGATATGCTAAAGAGATAGAAATGTTTACCAATCTCAGTTTTTATCAATGGGTATGCAACATTAAGTCTTAAAACAAGTCAAAAGTGAAAAAATACTCAAGACCCAAGTCCAAAATCTTGGAGTTGAAACCCTTTGAATCTTCAAGTTATTCAAAACCCTCTCCAAGCTTAGGACTCAAAAGTGTATGTTAAAAATTCTGTATTAAAAATCTGATACTAAGCTATAACTCTCACCGAGTATTTTTAGTTTTCAAAAATATGTGTTGCAGAGGATCATTCGACATCATTAGTCGAGATCACTGAGCAACTCAGTGATCTGCCCTTTGGTAGGTTTCATCGCCGTCTTTCTCTATCCTTTAACATCGTCGTGTTTGGATCATTGGGTGACATAGTACAACTTGGCGGAATTGCTCGACGATATGATGACTGCTTCTTTTAACCACCAATTTGATCCTTTCCTTCAGGGCTGAGCACATTGGAACAAATGGCGAGGATAAGAACCTTTTGGCCACTAGCTGAATTTGTTTGATGATTCTCAAATCTTCATTTCTTCGATCTTTCAGCTACTTTGTTCCTTTTTTATGCTAAGTAGTGTCCATGCTTTTTCCTAAAACTTAAGAGTCTTCATCAGATATGGAGATAAAATATGCATTTGAGAACACTGATTCTATCAAAATATAGCCCTATATGAGTCCAATTTGTGGACTCATCAACACCCCCAACTTATAATTTGGCTTGTCCTCAGGCAAACTCAAGTTCAGCCGTTCAAAAAGGGTGTCTCGAATAGTGCTACACAAGACTCAATCATGAATGCACACAACTAGACTCAATTTACTTCTGCAAAGATCAAATGTGCACTCAAAGATTCAAGTTGTAAATCACCAATATAAAAGAACCTCATGCTCACAATACTTGCTTCAAATGCAAGTTCAAGCTCAACGAAAGTATTCAAATGCCCTCTCACAAGGAATGTTTCCATATTCACACAATGGTTCGCAGCTTAAAGCTTCAGAATCAGATGTAACGCTCACACTCACAAAGAAGAACACAATGCATAATTTCACTCACAGGTTTTCCCGTATTTTCCAATCAACATTTGTTTCAACTCACTCAAGATCAAAAAGGTCTTTTCAAGGCTTGTAATGGGGCTGAGTGCAAAGCTATGGTCATTTAAGCACAGTGACTTTCATCCTCATGAAATGTGGTGCTCACAACACTTCCTTTCCTTTTCCTTCATCATTATCTTTAGTGCTCAGAAGTCATCCTATTATTCACTTTCCATGGATTGTTTGGGAACCACATTTCTTTTGTACTTTATTCCACAACTTTCTTTTTCATTTTTGTTCTTTTTCTCTTTTTTTTTGTGTATGTAGGGCTTCCATTTTTATCAAAACCATGGGTAAGAGGGACTTTCTTGCACTTCTTGATTTTACTTTTCTTTTTGCCACATCCCCAACTTAGGCTTTTGGCCTAAGTTGACTATTGAACTAACCACAACTTCATGAGGATTATGGGTAATGGATAAAGAAAGGTTATGATTTCATCAAGTTTCTTCCAAAGAAAGGTAAGGCTCAAGGGGTGTTGAAAAGCGGTTCACACACTCACAAGGTAGGTCACAAAAGAGGTATTTACCAAATTTGCTCACACTTTTAGAAGTTGCCTTAGATCATATCAAGAGATCACATCACTTAGTTGATCAGACCAACGGGACAAATTGTAGGATCTATCATGCATGGTTCAAATTAAGCTCATCACACTAGGCATTGACACTACAGTAAAACAAGACTCCATATTTTTGCTAGTGTGCAATGATCATCACAAGAGACTCAATTCGATACTAGGCTAGTCATAACGAGATGCAAAGAGTTCACATATTGTCTATGTAATTGCATTTGACCTCGTTGTAGTTGTACATTCATGTTCGTTCGATCATGAGCAATATTCGAGTCATTGGTATTGACCAGAACCGAGACTCAAATTTTGTAAACGAATAGCCTCATTTAACACATGAGAGGTGGCAAAAAAAATTCGAAAGAAAGGATCAGCAATTTAAAACATGCAGCCATAAGCTCAAGCATCAACAAAAACAATATATTAAACACAATTTTTACACAGAACAACCCAAATACATACACAAAAATACGAGTCACAAATAGCACACAAAATGTGAGACTCACCCCACCACAAATAAAAACCATTTGTCCTCAAATGCAAATGAAGTGAAGTATCCAAAAAGTGAAAGAAAGTAAGATAGAGACGGAGGTAAAGAAGGGATCCTGTCTATGCAGTTTC
Source organism: Solanum piurae (assembly GCA_029582685.1). Classification (NCBI taxonomy): domain Eukaryota; kingdom Viridiplantae; phylum Streptophyta; class Magnoliopsida; order Solanales; family Solanaceae; genus Solanum; species Solanum piurae. The sequence continues at coordinate 10,571 of JAJOOO010017909.1, forward strand.
TCTATCTGTCTCGGTCTCAGTTCCAAGTGCAGCAGTCTGTACTTGGGCATCAGTCCCCTGATTCACCTCAGAAGTACCAGCTCAACTACAATCAGCAAAAGGTGTGCCTGCCATGGAGGCCTACACAGTGGCATCTATCAACATTTCCTCAGTCACATGAATGTCTCCAAGGTGTCCTCACTGTGTATATCTTTAGTGGTATTCAGAGGAATCCCTGAGGTCTCAGGGGCATCTACGTCATCTACAGTCTGAATCAATGAAGTGAAGTTGGTATACTTCAAATAGTTTACGTTCTTCCTTAGGTCTCCTACCTCGGCTTCCAAAGCTAAAACCTCATAGCTCTGCCTTGCCTTCTCTCACAGGCTATGACCCTAGCGGTCAGATCATCAACATAAAGACGTAGGGGTGTCAATGCAGCTAATATAAAAGCATCAATGATGTAGGGGACGTCTTTCTCTAGTATAGTAGCTCTCACGTCAGTTGACTGAGCAAGGAGCCCCATCTTCAAGATCATCGCCTGAGTAATCTTGGGATGCTGGGAGGAAGTGGACGTGCTTGGAGAATATGAAGCAGAAGTAGAGTCACAAGTACTTGAAGGTCCAGGGCCCGTAGTAGGCAAATGTGTCTCTGCAGGTAGCGAGCCAACATCCACTTCCGGGGAGGCGTCTATCAGAGCTTCCCTCCACTTGTCAGCTTCCTTTTTGGTGCATTCTGCCTCGATGGGCCGGATGTTAGTGGAAGAGGATGGGGTAACATCAAAATCTCTGGTAGTGTCTTGGGGTACTCCAACAAGCCGGCAAAGCTCCGTGATTAGGACTGGAAATGGCAAGGAGGTCTGTCACTGTTTGGTCCTCATGGCTATCTCATGTTCAATGATGAATCCCAAGTTAAGCGGCCTATTTTCTAATATAGACCCTAGGCAAACTGCCTTTGCATGCCGAAGGATAGATTCATTTTGTCAAGGCATGATGGAGCTGCTGATGAATCCAAACCAATACTGGGCAACTACATTCAAATCCTTCTTCTCGATCTGTACTCCTGCATCTATCCACCTCAGAGTGATGTCAGAGAGAAGTGGTGCAAGCCAACCCTTCAAGTCATCCAGGGACTGGGCTGTCACCAGGCCCTCATAATCATGTTCAAACCCTGTAGCTCTCTCAAGAACAACATTTATGATATAGATGCAACACCCGACTTCCACACCCCGTACCATGGCCTATTTAACCGGCCTAAACTCACTAACCTTCTGCTTACTCTTTGGCACCAAAGTAGCATATGCATCGTAGAATTCTCGGACCAATGAAGGAACATAGGGGCCACGGGGCCTGGTGAAGATCTGAAACCTGTGCCAATTTAGTATTTCCTACACACTGGAGTATCTACCCCTTAGTCCTTCCGTAGATAACAATTTCCCTTTGAGGACGGTTCTCAAACCATCACCTTTCAATTTATGATCCCCTGCCCCAATCTATGGAGGCACAGTACGGCCCGTAGAACCATCCATTATCCGTGGATGGGAAATCGTAGGTGCTTCCAACTTTTGGAGTGTTAGTTTTAAGTTGATGATTTGGAGTTTAGTTGGTTTATTCATTAAGGGCTTAGGAGCTTGGTTATTTAGCTATTAATCACCCATTAAAGCTAAAAAGACCCTAAATTAATTCATGGCAATTTTGGGACCAAGACCTCCCAAAACAGTCCCCCAAAACAGTTCACTAAGACAGTTTTGAGGTGAACTACGGATGGCCATTGACGGCCATTAGGTTGGTTGACGCCACGTAGGTCAAGAACGTAGGTCCATACTTAGTTTTTTTAGAGGCCTTCAACATTTAGACTCCCAACTTCAAACCACGGACAGTAGATCAATCTACTGTCCGTAGATGGCCAGGTCGTAGGTCTGCCCAGTTTTCCAAATTTCAGTTTTAAGTTAGGAGTTAGGGGTTGGGTTAGTTATTAATTAGGGGTTACTATAGGTAGGTTAATAGGTTATCTAACCACCTATATAAGCTTAAATAAACCCTAAACTAATCATTCTAACTAACCCATCTAAAGACCCCAAAATTCTCTCCAAAAAATCATCTCTCTAGAATTGAAGAAGTAGAAGAAGAAGAGAAGATAAGAGGGCAGCTTCTAGGACGAATTCACAATTGATTCAAGCTTAGTTTAAGGGTGTGGTTAAATTTATGTGAAGTTTATTCATCCATGGGTTCTTCCACCGAAGGAGCCCCCATAGATTCCCCCCAATTGTGAACTCAAAAACAAAAATTCGAGTTAGGGTTGTGCATGCATTGTGGGTAGGGCTTGGGTGTGATTCCCATCTAGTGGATATCACCCAATTATGATTTAATTGTCTTTGTTTAGTGATATTATTATTATTTAATGTGATTTCTATGGTGAAACCTAATCTAAGTTGATGAATGTGATAATTGTGGGTTGATGCCATTAGAGGCAAGGTCGAAGGTTCTAGAGTGATCTTCCTAATTCAATGTTGTATGTTGTGTGTTGTAATTGATCAAAGTTAGGATAATATAATCATGAATTGAACTAGACTCTATTGTATATGATTGATCTTGACTTGTATTGATATGGTAAATTAGGGCTAAGATCACCTAGTATCAAGGAATGCGGTTGAATGTCTTGTACTGGTGGTTCATAATATGCTTCTATGATGTAGAGTTATTGAGAATGAAGTCTCATAGTTGTGAATGTGGATCAATAGGGCTTTAGAGTGAAGCTAACATGTCTAACTTAGGTTTCTAAGGCTTTGAGAGTAAAACCTACATATGAATCCAAGGCTAAGGAATAGAATGGTGTTGAGAGACCTTTAACTACCAAGATCACCTTATGACTCATTTATGGTAGAAAGCGATAGAATAACTTAGGTCATAATGATATACTTGCTTAATGCAGAATTACAGACATGATGCTAGGTATGATTATGACCTTAACATGAAAGACTTCTCACATAGTAATGGTTCTAGGGTTGAAGGACTTTTCCTAACTAATTGAACCTAAGGATAGAGAGCCTTTATTTAGGTCATGGATTGTGATAGTTGCTCACAAGTTGTCTAAAAGATGTATTAGCATGGGTTGGTGGTCAAGAACACCTTTTCATTTACTTGAGTCCTAGTGGAGACTTAATGATTATCTTGTGGGATTTATACATAGCACCGAGAGGATATTGAAATGAGAATGGAGGTTCCCACCTAGATGAGTTTGGGCTTTCATGGAGGTTCCTACATAGTTGGTTTGGGCTTCCCACAAGGGATCTCTCACCTAGAAGAGTATTGATTTCCCCAAGTGTGTCTCATGAGATGGAAACCTCACCTAGTGGAGTTTGGGTTTGTAGTAGCAATCTCTGTATCCCTTAACTACATGCCCTGTAGGAAGTTAACTAGTGGACCCGACTAAGCTAACAAATCGGTTCCACCTTGGAAAGTGGACCAACCCTTCATGGTGTGGGTAACACCATGAGAGATCATATGTTCTCATGTCGGTTAAGGCTATATCCCAATTAAACAAGACTGGTAATGAACTTAGATTGTGCTAAATGTATCACCTCCTAGAGTTCAAACCTTATGGACTAAGATTATGCATATTATAGCATCTCCTAGAGTCCAATGCAAGTAATGGTCTAAGATTATGCTTGAAGGAGCATCTCCTAGATACCCAACTAATTGAACTAATAGTATGCTTTAAGTAGAATCTCCTAGAGTTCAACCTTAATGAACTAAGATGTACTCAATGTAGTATATCCTAGGGTTCTAAGTTATGAGGGATTCAGACAAGTTAGTAAATTACCTCATAATGTTCAAAAGTAATAATGGACTTCGGTATGCTTTAGTAGGGCCTCATAGAGTCCATAATGATAATGAACCTAGACATGCTAAAAGAAGTATCTCATAAATTTCAACCTTATAATGAACTAAGATCATGCTTTAAGTAGTATCTCCAAGAGTTCAAACATGATGAACTAAATGTACCTAGGATAGTATCTCTTATACTTCAAACGAGAAGGGACTAAGATGGACTTAGTAAAGTGTCATCCTATAGTTCCCATACTTTGAAAAGAAGGCCTGGTTTCTAATTAAGGAACATGAGTATGGTGACCTAAAGGAGTACTTAGTATGAGTAGTATTATGGGATGCTACTCCTACCTTGCACAAGTATGACTAAAGGCTACCTTATAAGTGTTGTCTTACATGAGTTAGGCTTGATAAATAGTTGGTATAGATGTCTTCTAAGATATGATTGACTAAAGATGAAAGTATCCTTGTCTACTTGAAGTAAGTCAATAGTGATACCAAAGGAGGGTGAATATGACTAGGAGGACTTCAAGGTAATTCTTAGTGTGAAGGGTATTATGGGATTCCTTTTATGCATTGCACAAGGATGGCTTGAAGTTACCTAGAAGTGTGGTACCCTTGTGGTAGCAAGACTTAAGAGTTGACTATACAATTAGACTATAAGGGTAAAGATGACCAAGAGTCTATTATATTTATTATGTCGTGTCTCCTATGTTCATTATTATTTCTTATGTTGACTTATACATTATGATGCATATGTTGGAGACCATGTAAATGACTATAATGCTTGTGTTATGACTTGTTATTATATCTCATGCTTATGTCTTATGTTGACTAACCATTCGAGATGCTCTTATGATGTTATTCTAGCTTTCATACTTAGTACCTTTTGTACTAACACATATTGCCTACATTCTAACCAAATGTAGGGTTGGAGGTTTGAGTTGCTTTGGAGGCTAGAATTTCAAGGATTTAGAGGAATTGAAGAATTGGTGTGTCCTCATAGCTTCGAGGACGAACCCTTTAATATATTATGTCTTTATTTTCTTGTTCTTAGACTTTGTATGGGCTGCGTCCCAAAGACTTTTATTCATGAGTTTAAATAGATTGAGACAAAGGATCTAGTAAAGACTTCTTCTTTACTTTATGAAATAAGACTTCGATTGTAAAAGTTTTAAATTTTCCCCTATTTTCTATTATCTTATGTTAAGAGTGTGCTAAGGGCTTGTATGCGACCCCTTCGGGGTCAACTACGCCATGTTACGACTAGGGGGTGCTCTCGAGTCGTGACAAACTTTGTATCAGAGCATAAGCTTTTGGGATAAATTTTAGGATGTCTCAAACCATCTCTAAGTAGAGTCTTATTCATGGGTGTGAGTCGCGACACATTTTATGAATTGGAGGCTATTGGATGATTAGGAAAAGTCTCACTTTTTCATTCTCTTAGTCGTGCCATTAGAAGTTTAGCTCTAGTAGGTATTTCTTCTAATGGTTGCCAATGAGTTTTTAGGTTATGGCAAATACTAGGGCAAATGTTAGGAGAAATGGGGAAGGTGATAAGGAGCAAGAGGTTCCTCTCTAAGTTACCCCTCAAGTTCCTAATGATGAAGGGGCTATGACTAATGTGGAGCTAAGAGAATCTCTCCAAGCTTTGACCCAACTCATGGCTACCCAAACTCAAGCCGTCACCACTCAAGCATAAGCCTTGACGGACCAAGATAACCGAGATGTGGGGCCCCGGGTAAATTCTAATATGAGTACTCCGGTCTCAAGGTTTAGAGACTTTACTCAGATGAACCCTCCTATCTTCTTGTGTTCCAAAGTGGATGAAGACCCACAAGAGTTTTTGGAGGAGGTCTACAAGATAGTGAAGGCTATGGGGGTAACTCCTTTTGAGAAATATGAATTAGCGGGGTATAGATTGAAAGATGTAGACCAAGTATGGTATGCTCAATGGAAGGATAATAGGCCTTTAAGGGCGGGACCCATAGATTAGGAAGTGTTCAAGAAGGCATTCCTTGATAGGTTATTTCCAAGGGAAATGAGGGAAGTTAAGGTACAAGCATTTATCAACCTTAGGCAAGGGGGTATGAGTACTCTAGAATATTCCCTAAAATTCACTAAGTTGTCCAAATATGCTCCATCATTAGTGTCAAACCCGAGAGATGAGATGAGTCGATTTATGACCGGAGTGTCCGAATTAGTTGAGGATGAATGTTGTGCGGCAATGCTACATCATAACATGGACATCTCCCGTCTTATGGTGTATGCTCAACAAGTTGAGAAGACAAAACTTAAGAAGATGAGTAGGGAAGCCCAGAGACCTAGAACCGGTGATGGGGATTTCTCCAATTCTAGCTCCGAGGGATATTATCAACCTAGGACCCAACAAGAACTTTCCAACCAAGAGAGGGTGTTTAAGTCTAAACCTCTAAGAGGGAGTAATAGTTAATCCGTGTTGCTTAAGCCTTCTTGCTCCGAGTGTGGAAGAAAGCATTTTGGTGAGTGTTTAGCCGGAAAGGAGGGGTGCTATGGTTGTGGTGATAAGGGTCACAAGAAGAGAGATTGTCCAATCCTTAGGGATAAAAGGAGGGAGGCCAAGTCCAAAGCTCCCAAGTGATCATAGGTTCTATGCTCTCCAATCTAGAGAAGATCAAGAGTGATCTCCTCATGTCCCTTCCGGTAAGTTTTTCTTTCATGTTTTAGAAAATTTCCAGATTTCTTGTCTTTTATGACTTTTTATGTTGGATTTTAAAGTTATTATTAGCATATATGATGTTTAGAAAAGTTTGAGTAGGCTTACTCCCAAGTGGGGGATAGTGTGCCTATCTAATAGGATTATTGTGTGCCTTATGTGTTGTCATGATTTCCTTATATGCATGTTCATGAAAATGATTAGGTCTGGTTATAAATGACTCATTTGCATTGTGTTCTCATGTTGTAGTGCAATTGAGAGAGATTTGCATATAGACTTCATGAGTTGAGTATGAGCATGCCTTAGTTTTGGAATTGAAAGATTCCTCCTTGAATAAATGCTTTGTGAGATGTAACTTGTATTTAGACTCCATGAGTATGTGTTGAGCATCTTTTATCTAGGATATGTTAGTTCGTCCTTTAAAATGAGTAGATATAGAATTTGATGTATTTTGGGTTAGTAAAAGTAGTTCCTACTCCCTTGAGTTGCATTGAATGAGTTTAGTTCGGAATTGACGTTTTCTGACTTGATTATGTGAATTAGATGTAATGCATGCATATTGGGCTGCTAAGCTAGATTTTAGACCTTATAAAGTGTTTAGAGTGTCATTCGAGGACGAATTTTCCCAAGTGGGGGGGTAATGTAACACCCCGTAAAGTAGTTAGTTGACCTAGTGAGTTCTAGACTAAATCTAGTAGGTTGAACTAGAGCGTCACATGTTAGTTTATAGTTGGAAACTTGTTTAAATGATGAATTATGGCTTTTGAAGTTAGTTTGGTGATTTTAGAAGTCAAACGTCAAGAAACGACTATGACGTCCGGAAACTAGGCATTTGAACTAGTGAGTTGTAAGGGTCTTGTCGTTGAAGTTTGGAGTATTGTTTGAGGGTGAAAACTTGTAGAAGTAACTCTACTACTTAGATGTACATGTTCAGGGGTTAAACGTCTGGGGATGATTCCCCAAAGACCACACGAGGGGTCCTTGAGGAGGACCCCAAAACAGTCCACTAAGGCAGCCTTTAGTGGTCTACGGTTGCTATCTACGTTCTGTAGATCAATCCATGCCCCGTAGGTCATGAGAGTGGATGATGACTTAGTCTAGGTAAGCTTGCCTTCAATTATGAGCCCCTTCCCCAATCTACGGAGGCACTGAACTGCCCGTAGACCCATCCACAATCCGTGGATAGGAAATCGTAGGTGCTGCCAACTTTTGGAGTGTTAGGTTTAAGTTGATGATTTGGAGTTTAGTTGTTTGATTTATTAAGGGATAAGGGGGATGGTTAGTTAGTTATTTTATCACCCATTTAAGCTAAAAATACCCTAAATTAAGTCATGGAATCGTTTGGTACCAAGACCCCCCCAAAACAGTTCACTAAGACAGTTTTGAGGTGAACTACGGATGACCATTCACGGCCAGTAGGTTGGTTGACACCCCGTAGGTAAAAAACGTAGGTCCATACTTAGTTTTTTTAGAGGCATGCAACATTTATACTACCAGCTTCAAACCACGGACAGTAGATCAATCTACTGTCCGTAGATGGCAATGGCCGTAGGTTTGCCCAGTTTTCAAAATTTCAGTTTTAAGTTAGGAGTTAGTTATTAATTAGGTGTTAATATAGGTAGGTTAATAGGTTATATAACCACTTATATAAGCTTAAATAAACCCTAAACTAATCATTCTAACTAACCCATCTAAATACCCCAAAACTCTCTCCAAAAAATCATCTCTCTAGAATTGAAGAAGTAGAAGAAGAAGAGAAGATAAGAGGGCAGCTTCTAGGAAGAATTCACCATTGATTCAAGCTTAGTTTAACGCTGTGGTTAAATTTATGTGAATCTTATTCATCCATGTGTTTTTCCACCAAAGGAGCCCCCATAGATTCCTGATACGCTCAAATTACACCTCCCTAAAGAAGCGTAAGCGATCGTTATCAAGTAAAGAACCCAACTTGTAGGTTGGGGTCGATCCCACAAGGAAAATGGTTTAGACTTTACTTTAACCCACGATTATATCCAATTAGTCAAAGTA